>MU225145.1:2200368-2238700 GCA_018584345.1 Thuja plicata | reverse complement strand
TTTCTGTTGTCTTTCAGTATAAAACATTTGCTTCCAAATACTTTAAAATACTTTACGCTAGGTGCATAACCATACCAAAGTTCATAAGGTGTAGCATTTGTACCTTTCTTGACTTGAACTCTATTCAGTGTATAGACTGCAGTACTTACAACTTCTTTCCAATACTTTTGTGCAAAATTTTTCCCCATCATTAGTGTTCTTGCACAGTCCATAATGGATATGTTCCTTTGTTCAGCAGTACCATTCTGTGGAGGAGTCCTGGGTGCAGACATCTGTCTCTTTATGCCTCGGTCATTGCAAAACCTGTTAACCTCATTAGAAATAAACTCTCCACCTCTGTCAGATCTTAAGCATTTCAAACTTTTTCCTGTTTCCTTTTCAACTTTAGCTAAGTACCATTTAAATAACTGGAATGCATCAGATTTTTCCTTGAGAAACATTACAGTCATCATCCTTGAATAATCATCAACAAATAGAATAAAGTATCTAGCACCACAATAGCTTCTTTCTCCAATGGGACCACAGAGATTAGTATGGACCAATTCCAAAATTTCCTCTGATACATGTGTTTTTCTCTTGAAACTAGACTTAGTCATCTTTCCTGGTTGACATTGTTTACACATAGCATTCTCAGGTTTCTTTAACTTAGGTATCTCTCTAACCTTTTTCAGTTTACTTATGCTTACCAACTTATCAAAGTTCACATGACACAACCTCTTATGCCATAACCAAACATCATTTTACTGTGCAAAAAAACATGTTTCTTCAGATAAATCTAGATAAAATAAGTTACCTTTAGTCTGATCACCACTTCCAACTAATTCTCCAGTAGAATAATAGATTTTAATTTTTTGTGATGGAATTCAACTTTGTAACCAGAATTGTTCAACTGTGCAACACTCCGCAAATTATATTTGAGATCATCAACCCAATACACATCATCACATCTTATTTTTTCAGTCAGGTTAATCAATCCAATACCTTTGATAAGACATGGTGAATCATTACCAAATTTTACATATCCTTCTTTACATTGGTTTAAGATTTCAAACTTATCTTTGTCACCAGTCATATGATGGGAACAACCACTGTCAATGATCCAATGATCATTTTTGCTCATATAAGAGATTAGTGCAGTTTTCTCATCATCATCAGAGTCTTCTTTCATTGCAACATAAACAACTTCTATATCATTGTCATCAAAATTATCAGTATTATTGTCAGAAGTTTCTTCAGCAATATAACAAGATTTCTTACCTTTGTCTTTGTAGTCCTTATATTTCCTGAAGTCTCGGTCATCCTTTTTGTCTTTGTATTCCTTATATTTGTTGTCCCTTCTTTCATCTTTTTCAATTTTTTCAGGACATCTAGCAGCTATATGACCAACTTTGTTGCATGAAAAACAAATAATAGGAAGTTTACCTCTGTATTTTCCTTTTCCTTTGGATAGTCTTTTTGCCATGAGTGCTTCAAGTTCTTCAAGATCATCATCAGAAGTGTCACTATCACTGTCCACATGTTTCTTTCCTTTCTTAGATTTATTGAGGACCAGCTATGATCTAAAAGAAGAATCAATCCCTTGTGGATTATAGTTATCATAATTTGACATTTCAAATGCAGTGAGTTTGCCTATCAGATTTTCCAGATTCAGATTATTGTTAGGAGTACATCTCAATTCTTGAATTGTAGAAACTCTAATAGCATATACAGGAAGTAAAGTTCTCAGTACCTTTCTCATAATAGTGTTCTCATCAATTGTTCCATTAGCCCCTCTAATGGAATTTACAACTTCTTTTATTCTACCATAGTACTGAATGACATTTTCACCTGCTTGCATTTTCATCTCATTAAAATTACCTCTTAGGCTTTCTGATTTAGCTCTCAACACATTTGTGTCTCCACCATAGACAGTTGAAAGTTTTTCCCACATCTCTTTTGCATTTGTGCAACTTTTTATATCATCAAACTTAGAATAGCTCAATGAGGAGGCGATCTCCAACATTGCTTGATTGTGCTCTTGCTTTTATCTTAGTTGTATAGATGAGAGAGGAGCAGTAGGTAGTACATAGTCATGTTCAATAAGTCTCTTAGCATCATCTCCAATACCAGCCAAATGTAGTTTCATCAAGCTCTGCCATGAAGGGAAGTTATCTTTGTTCAGCTTGGGAACCTCCTTCTTATACATCTTGATCTTTTTGCTCCAAGTACCTTAAAATTGTTTTCAAGAGACCAATGCTCTGATACCAATTGTTAGAATGAATTTAGAATAACTGAGAGGGGAGGGGTGAATTAGTTATCCTTAGGTCTAGATGTAGCAAATAAAACTTTCTGTACTTTAGATCTACTCGACAACAGTAGCATAAGACAACAACTTTAATCATGCAGTTTACTGTCAATTGAAATTAGCTTGTAGTAACATAACAATAAAGCAAACCATAAGCATTCACATAAGTTGACACAAGTATTTAATGTGGAAACCCAATATGGGAAAAACCACCAGTAACATGCTACCAAGTTTTCACTCTTCTGAAGTGATGCCCTGTGAGGAGCCAAACCTATGAAAGGTTACAATAATACTCTGCTAGGTGTGACCTGGTTAAAGGATTTAATCACCCTATTAGGGGTGGCCTTGTTAGAGGACTTAGAACATTCCAATTTGAATGTCACCTTGTTAGAGGATTTATACAAATGACTGTTAAGTCAACCTTGTTAAAGGATTCAACTGATACAATGGTAAGAAAGTAATCAGAAGTTTGTGATCTGGTACATACAACTTACTTTGCAAATTCAGATCCAATTACAAATCTAATGTTAACTTACTGGATAGCTTGCATTGTCATTTCAATCTTCTGATCTGCTTGGAAATCCGTCAAGCAATCACACATGCAACTTTCTACTTCTGCCTTTTGCCTTCTCTGCTAGACCATACTAAACAGTAAATCAACTATGCAAACCTTTTGCATACACATACATCCATCCACACTCAATGAATAATCCCTGAGGTTATCATATACCTCTCTATCTAGGTCAAATAAATTTTTTTCTGCTTAAACAATATCATAGATCTTAGGTTAGGTCAGATCCAATGGATCATTCCATCTTTGAATTACATTTAATTCTCCAAAGTAGTCTCTAATTAAATCTTGAAACCATGCATTAATTATGGTTATCCATACATTAAACGACGTGGATCAATCTTTAATTAACATTACATATCCCAATAAAATCACCTAAGTCGGCCAGAGATCTCAAATCTCATCATTAAGCCAATTACTGTAAGTCAGCCAACATCACTGTTTCCACTCGGCAATTTCAATGGTGCTTGGCATTGAGAAACTTTTTGCTGGTCACAAGCAACTTTACTCGGCACAAGAAACTTTGCTCGGCATAAGCAACTTTACTCAGCACAGAACAGCCAAAAAAACTATCTTTGAAAGATAAGAAACAAATTACTTTGCCAAAGTGCCAATTGATCAAATACCCTTTGAATTACCTTAACCATTCACTTGGTCTTCTTGTTAAATCTTCTTCATCAACAATAGATATGGTACTCAAACAGATAGCAATAGTCTCACCAGTAAAGGTTTGACATCAATGAAAAAAATAAAAATTGCTTGCATTGTCACTTTCCAACAGTTGTGTGATATTATGCCTATGGATTGTTGTCATATTTTTTTGGGTAGGCGTTGGCAATATGATAGACATGCTATACATGATGGAAGATTGAATAGATATTCTATTTGGGTTGATGGTAAGAAGCAAGTTTTGTTACCTTTGGTTGAAGAATCTGTTGATAAGGTCTGTACATCGTTGAAGGTTTTTCTGATGGAAGGTAGATAGTTTGTTAAATTTTTGAAAAGAAATGATATATGTTATGCTTTGATTCCTAACAAACCGAGTAAGAATACCGAAAGTGAAGTTCCTGTAGAAGTTGAAAAGTTACTCACTGAGTACAAGGATAATTTTAGATAATGTACCTGATGGTTTTCCACCAATGAGAGATATCAGTCATTGTATGGATTTAATTCTTGGAGCTAGTTTACCGAACAAAGCACCCCATCGGTTAACACCTATAAAAAAATGAAGAGCTTAATTGACAAGTTCATGAATTGTTGAACAAAGGTTTGATCCAAGAGAGTTTGAGTCCACGTGCAATACCTACTATGTTGGAACCTAAAAAGAATGGAGAATGGAGAATGTGCACTGATTCTAGAGAAATCAATAAGATCACAGTAAAGTATAGGTTTCCTATACCGAGAATGGATGACATAATGGATTGTTCGAGTGGAGTAAGATATTTTACCAAAATTGAATTGAAAAGTGGATATAATCAGATCAAAATCAGAGAAGGAGATGAATGGAAGACTTATTTCAAGAAAAAATAATGTTTGTATGAGTGGTTGGTTATGCACTTTGGTTTAACTAATGCACCGAGTACATTTATGAGGTTAAGGAATGAAGTTTTGATGAAATTTTTGAACAAATGTGTGATTGTATACTTGGATGATATTATGATATTCAGTAAGAATAGAGAAGAGCATTTGATGCATATAAGGAAAGTGTTGCAGAGATTGAAAGAGGAAAAGTTGCTGATAAATCTGAAAAAATGTTCCTTCATGAAAGAAGAACTTGTGTATTTAGGTTTTGTGATTTCAGCTGATGGTTTGAAGATGGATCTAGAGAAGGTTGAGGCTATATTGAGTTGGCCTACACCTGAAAATGTCACTGAGGTAAGATCATTTCATGGATTGGAAAGTTTTTACAAGAAGTTTATCATAAATTTTAGTTCTATTTGTTATTCCATGACTGAAACAATGAGAGGAGACAAAAGAGAATTCAAATGGACACATGGAGCTAATAAGAGTTTTGAAGCTTTGAAGCTGAAGGTTGCTGAATTACTGATGTTATCCTTGCTTGATTTAAATAAGGTATTTCAAGTTGAATGTGATGCAAGTGGAAGTGCAATTGGAGCTGTGTTGACTCAAGAAGGTAAACCTGTTGCTTTCTTTAGTGAAAAGTTGAATGATGCAAAAATAAAATATTCTATCTATGATCAGGAGTTCTATGCTATTATACAAACTATGAAGAAGTGGAGACATTATTTAATGCCAAATGAATTTGTTTTGTATGCTGATCATAAGGCTTTACAATATTTGGGTATTCAAAATATGTTGAATCATAGACATATGAAATGGGTAGAGTATTTACAGAGCTTTACATTTGTGATTAAGCATAAGAGTGGAGTTTCTAACAGAGTTGCTGATGCATTGAGTAGGAGATATTTGTGTTGGAAATATTGTTTGGAAAGCTACAATGGAAACAATTATTGTTTTATCATTGATGTCAAACCTTAACTGGTGAGACTATTGCTATCTGTTTAAGTACCATATCTATTGATTGATGGAGGAGATATGACAAGAAGACCAAGAGGAATGGTTGAGTTATGAGGAATTACAAAGGGTACTTTATCAGTCGCACATTGGAAAATGATATGTTGTTTATCTTTCACTGACAGTTTACTAAGAACTGTTTATGCCGAGAAAGTTTTTGTGTTGACTGAGCACTAGTGTGTGCCAAGCATATTTTCCTGTATGTGCCGAGTATCAGTAAATTTCTGAGTAAGTTTTGTGTCAACCGAGCAACAGTATTTTGATGATTGATGAGATTTAAGATCTCTGGCTGACATAGTTGATTTTATTGGGATATGTAAAGTTAATTAAGGATACACACATTTAATATACACTATGTAAATGCATGGGTAACCATAATTAATGCATGGATCAAAAATTTAGTTGGTGATTATATTGGAGAAATAAATTAAATGTAATGATGGAAAGATATGTTGGATCTGACCTAACCTAAGATCCACGATCTTGATTAAGCGGCAAAAGATGTATCTGACCTAGATGGAGAGGTATATGATAACCTCAAGGGGTTATTCATAGAAAGTGAGAAGGTAGCTATGTATGCAGAGTATGCAAGAGGATTGCATGGTTAATTAACTGATTGGAAAGATCTAAGCAAAGAAGGCCGAGCAGAGAAGTAGAGACAGATTGCTTGATAAATTCCCAAGCAGATTTGGAGTTTGAGATGAGAATGGAGGCCACTCAGTGAATTAGAATAAGAGCTGAATTGGATTTTGATTTCAAAGTAAGTTGTATGAATCAGATCAAACCTTATGATTAATTTCTAACCATTGTATCAGTTGAAATCCTTTAGCCAAGTTGACCTAATAGTCATTGTATAAATCCTTTAAGCAAGGTGACATTCAGATTGGAATGTTCTAAGTCCTCTAACAAGGCCACTCCTGACAGGGTGATTAAATCCTTTAACTAGGTCACATTTAGCAATGTGTTTTGTAACCTTTAACAGGGTTGGCTCTTAACAGGGCATCACTTCAAAAGAGTGAAAACTTGATAGCATGTTATTGGTGGTTTTTCCCAAATTGGATTTCCACATTAAATACTGGTGTCAACTTGTGTGAATGTTTATATTGTGTTTTACTATTAATTTTATGCAATCTTATTTCATCTGAACAGTAAACTGCATACTTATATTGTTGACTTATGCTATCACTGCCAAGCAGATCTGAGTTGTTTAATCTGGTATAAAGTTTTAATGCGCACATCTAGACCTATGGATAACTGATTCACTCCCCCTTAGTTATTCTAAATTCTTTATAACAATTGGTATTCGAGCTTTGGTCTCTTGAAAAAGTTTGAAGGTACTTGGAGAAAAAGATCAAGATGTATAAAAGGGAGGTACCAAAGTTGAACAAGGACAACTTTCCATCATGGAAAAGTTTGATGAAATTTCATTTGGCTGGTGTTGGTGATTCTGATAAATGTCTTGTTGATCAAGAATATGTATCCCCTGCAGGAGCTCTCAATGCTGCACAATTAAGAGAAAAGCAAGAACATAATAAAGCAATGTTGGAGATTGCATCATCCCTGAACTATCATGAGTTTGAAGACATAAAGGACTGTACAAGCGCAAAGAAAATGTGGGATACTCTTGAAACCATCTATGGTGGTGACACAAATGTGCTAAGAGACAAATCTGAAAGCTTGAGAGGTAAGTTTGATGAAATGAAAATGCAAGAAGGAGAAAATATAGTTTCATATTATGGTAGGATAAAGGAAGTTGTAAATGCTATTAGAGGAGCTAAAGGAACCATTGATGATAACACTTTCATGAGAAAGATACTAAGAACACTTCTTCCTATTTATGCTATTAGAGTATCTGCAATTCAAGAATTGAGATGTACTCCTAACAAGAATTTGACTTTGGAAAGCTTGGTAGGCAGACTTACTATATTTGAGATGTCAAATTTTGATAACTATACTCCACAAACCATTGAATCTACATTCAAGTCCCAGATGGTCCTCAACAAATCAAACAAAGGAAAGAAATATGTGGATAGTGACAGTGATACTTCTGATGATGATCTAGAAGAACTTGAGGCACTTATGGCAAGAAGACTATCAAGAGGAAAAGGAAAATTCAAAGGTAAACATCCTATTATTTGTTTTTCATGTAACAAAGTTGGTCATATTGCTGCAAGATGTCCTGATAAGAATGACAAAGATGAGAGAAGAGACAACAAGTATAAAGACAGAAAGGATGACCGAGACTTCAGGAAGTACAAGGATTACAAAGACAAAGGTAAGAAGTCCTACTATATAGCTGAAGGAATTTCTAACAAAGATTCTAACAAATTTGATGAAAATGATATAGAAGTTGTGGATGTTGCAATGAAATATGATTCTGATGATGATGATGATGAGAAAACTGCACTAATTTCTTATATGAGTAAAGGTGATCATTGGATTATTGACACTGGTTGTTAATATCACATGACCGGTGATAAAGACAAATTTGAAACCTAAGATCAGTGTAAAGGTGGTTATGTTAAATTTGGAAATGATACACCATGTCGTCTTAAAGGGAAAGGATCAATTCAATTGACTGACAAAATTAGATGTGATGATCTATATTGGGTTGATGATCTTAAGTATAACCTATTGAGTGTTTCACAGCTAAATACTTCTGGTTACAGAGTTGAATTCCATCACAGGAAAGCAAAGATCTATGATGCCAATGGAGAATTAGTTGGAGGTGGTGAGAAAATGAAAGGTAAATTGTTCTATCTGGATTTAGCTGATGAGACATGCTTGTTTGTACAATATAATGATGTTTGGTTATGGCATAAAATGTTGTGTCATGTAAACTTTGATAACTTGGTAAGCATAAGTAAATTGAAAAAGGTTAGAGGGTTGCCTAATTTAAAGAAACCCAAAAAATGCAATGTATAAGAAATGTCAATTAAGAAAGATGACTAAATCTAGTTTCAAAAGAAAAACTCATACTTCTAAGAATATTCTAGAATTGGTTCATACTGACCTTTGTGGACCTATTGGTGAGAAAAGTTACTATGGAGAAAAATATTTTATCTTATTTGTTGATGATTACTCTAGAATGATGACTGTTATGTTTATTAAAGAAAAATCTGATGTATTCCAGTTGTTTAAGTGGTACTTGGCAAAAGTTGAAAAGGAGATAGGTAAAAATCTGAAATGTCTAAGATCTGACAGAGGAGGCGAGTTTATTTCTAATGAGTTTAACAAGTTTTGCAATGACAGAGGGATAAAAAGATAGATGTCCGCACCTAGGACTCCACCATAGAATGATATAGCTAAAAGAAGAAACAAATCTATCATGGATTGTGCTAGAACACTAATGATGGAGAAAAATGTTGCATAGAAATATTGGAGAGAAGCTGTAAGTACAACAGTTTATACCTTGAATAGAGTACAAGTCAAGAAAGGTACAAATACTACACCTTATGAGCTATGGTATGGATATGCACCTAGTGTAAGCTACTTTAAAGTTTTTGGAAGTAGATTTTTCATACTGAAGGATAACATAAATGGAAAACTTGATGCTAAAGGTGAGGAAGGCATATTTCTTGGATATTCAACTAAGAGTAAGGCATATAAGTGTTTGAATTCTAACACTAACAAAATTGTGGAAAGTGCAAATGTTAGAATTAATGAATATGCAGAAAGAAATGAAGAAGAAAGCATGACTGAGCGTGAGAGTTACAAATCATTCATCTATCCTGATGAGGTAGATTCTAATGAATTACCTGAAAATGAAACTAAAGTTGCCGAGAAATAGTCTGCACCTGTCGAGTCACAGAATGAAATTGCTAGGCAACAGGAGGTGACTGCTGAGCTATCTGATGGAGATGCTGAGTCATAGTTTCAACCTAAATTAAACATGAATGATCAATCTGAAGCACAAAAAGAACCTACTTTGGCAAAGTATGTTAGAATGCATCATAAATATGATCAAATAATAGAAGCAAAATATTTTGCAGTCATGAAAAGAGGCAAATTGAGAGAAGACACCTGCTTGTTATGTGATTTTGAGCCTAAAATAGTAAAAGATGCTTTAGAAAATGAAGACTGGATTAAATCCATGAATGAAGAAATTGAACAGATTGAAAAGAACAATACTTGGACACTTGTACCTAGGCCGAATGATAAAAATGTAATTGGTACTAAATGCGTATTCAAAACTAAGCTGAATGAGCATGAATAGGTAACAAGAAACAAAGCTAGACTAGTATGCAAGGGTTATGCACAAGAGGAAGGAATTGACTATGAAGAAACATTCGCCCTAGTTGCAATATTGGAAAGAGTCAGAACCTTACTTGCATATGCAGCCTATAAAGGATTTAAAGTCTATCAAATGGATGTGAAGTCAACATTTCTAAATGGAATATTAGAAGAGGAAGTCTCCATTGAACAAGCTGATGGATTTGTAGATCCAAGCAAAAGGAATATTGTTTGCAAGCTACATAAAGAACTATATGGACTGAATCAAGCACCCAAAGCATGGTATGAAAGATTGCACAACTATTTGATGAAGATTGGATTTGCAAGAACAAATGACAACACCAATCTATATTTGAAGACAGAGAAAAGTAAAGGTACTTTATTAGCTGAAATTTTTGTTGATGATATTATCTTTTGTGGACAAGATATGTTATGCCAAGCATTTGCAAAGGAGATGCAAACTGAATTTGAGATGTCTATGTTTGGTGAAATAATTTTTTTTGTTGGTTTACAAATATATTAGATGAAGAATGGTATCTATATTACTCAATCAAAATATGTCAAAGAGATACTAAAAACTTTTGGAATGGAAGATTCAAAACCAGTGAGTACACCCATGGCTACTGGACAAAAGTTAACCAAAAATGATAAGACAAAAGAAGTAAATCAAAAAATGTATAGATCAATGATTGAAAAGCTGCAATATGTTGTACATAGTAGACCTGATATTGCATTAGCTGTTGGTATTGTTGCTATATTTTCTGCCAATCCCAAAGAAACTCATATGATGGCAGTAAAAAGGATTCTGAGATATTTGAAAGGAACTGATGAATATGGTCTATATTACAGAAGGAATGAGAAATTTGAACTCAGAGTCTATACTGATTCTAATTGGAATGGAAATGTAGATGACAAAAAAAGCACCACAAGAGAAAAATTTCTTTTGGGAAAAAGATTAGTTTCATGGACAAGCAAGAAACAGAATTGCACCTCACAATCTACAACTGAAGCTGAGTATGTGGCAACAACAGTTAATTGCTCTAATATTGTGTGGTTGAAGATACTACTGAAAGGTATGAAAGAAGAGATCACAGAACCAGTTGTCATATATTGTGATAACATGAGTGCCATTAATATTTTGAAGAACCCTATACTGCACTCTAAGACAAAGCATATAGCTATCAAGTATCATTACTTGAGGGAGCTAGTTCAGAAGAAGGAAGTGAGAATGGAATATGTGAACACTAAGGAACAATTAGCAGACATATTTACAAAGGAACTACCCAAGGATGCTCATGAGTATCTACGAGGTAAATTGGGGGTGATTCCCTCAACTGAAGCTAATTAGTTTAGAATGATACTATTACATCAAATATTATATACAAAGTATTTTTCACATTGATGCACAAGCAAACACACTTTAGGATGTTGCCTAAAGTTGTGAAAAGAAAGACAAGGACAGTAAAAGAGTATAAGTCATAAGAAAGATGACATGAACAACATGATACAAAGTTTAGAATAGAAGAATCTACATGATGAAGATGCCAATGTCTTTGGCATTGCTGTCAAAGAGGGAGAATTTTAATGAAAGAGGGAGAATTATACTAAGAAAGATACAGGGAGAGTCTACTACTTAGAGGAAAAGAAATAGATGAATAGAAATAGAAGGATATAGGTGTGATTATAGACACATAGGGAGAAATGTTTTACAGATGAGAATCAGAATGAAGCTAAAGACATTAATAAAAAATTGTTCATACAAGGAACACATGCACTTTTTGGATTGTATGGTAACTATGTTTGTTTTATAGTTTTGTGTTTCCATCAATGCCAAAGAGGGAGATTGTTGGAAATATTGTTTGGAAAGATACAATGGAAACAATTGTTGTTTTATCATTGATGTCAAACCTTAACTGGTGAGACTATTGCTATCTGTTTGAGTACCATATCTATTGATTGATGGAGGAGATTTAACAAGAAGACCAAGAGGAATGGTTGAGTTATGAGGAATTACAAAGGGTACTTTATCAATTGGCACATTGGAAAATTATATGTTGTTTATCTTTCACTGACAGTTTATTGAGAACAGTTTATGCCAAGAAAATTTTTGTGTCGGTCGAGCACTAGTGTGTGCCGAGCATATTTTATTATATGTGCCGAGTGTCAGTAAATTGCTGAGAAAGTTTTGTGTCAGCCGAGCAACAATATTTTGATGATTGATGAGATTTAAGATCTCTGGTCGACATAGTTTATTTTATTGGGATATGCAAAGTTAATTAAGGTTAAGCATGTTTGATCTACACTATGTAAATGCACGGGTAACCATAATTAATGCATGGATCAAAGATTTAATTGGTGGTTGTATTGGAGAAATAAATTAAATGTAATGATGAAAAGATCCGTTGGATCTGACCTAACCTAAGATCTATGATCTTGATTAAGTGGCAAAAGATGTATCTAACCTAGATGGAGAGGTATCTGATAACCTCAAGGGGTTATTCATGGAAAGTGAGAAGGTAGCTATGTATGCAGAGTATGCAAGAGGATTGCATGGTTAATTGACTGATTGGCAAGATCTAAGAAAAGAAGGCTGAGCAAAGAAGCAGAGAGAGATTGCTTGATGAATTCCCAAGCAGATCTGGAGTTTGAGATGAGAATGGAGGCCACTTAGTGAATTAGCATAAGAGCTAAATTGGCTCTGGATTGCAAAGTAAGTTGTATGAATCAGATCAAACCTGTTGATTACTTTCTAACCATTGTATCAATTGAAATCCTTTAACCAGGTTGACCTAACAGTCATTGTATAAATCATTTGAGCAAGGTGACATTCAGATTGGAATTTTCTAAGTCCTCTAACAAGGCCACTCCTGATAGGGTGATTAAATCCTTTAACCAAGTCACATTTAGAAATGTGTTTTGTAACCTTTAACAAGGCATCACTTCAGAAGAGTGAAAACTTGATAGCATGTTATTGGTGGCTTTTCCCAAATTGGGTTTCCACGTTAAATACTGGTGTCAACTTGTGTGAATGTTTATATTGTGTTTTACTGTTAAGTTTCTACAAGCTTATTTCATTTGAATAGTAAACTGCATACTTATATTGTTGACTTATGCTATCACTGCCAAGCAGATCTGAGTTGTTTAATTTGGTATAAAGTTTTAATGGGCACATCTAGACCCATGGATAACTGATTCACCCCCCCTCTCAGTTATTCTAAATTCATTCTAACACTTTGTTGACTGAAATGAGAATCAAAGTTCTTGGTTTTGATGACTATTCAAATCAATCAAGTAAGTATGAAGATTATTTCATTAAGGAAGATACATTGTTCAAAGGTATTCAATTATGTATATCAAGAGGATCAATGCAAACTAATTTGATAAAAGAGAAACATCATAGTGGATTGGATGGATAATTTGGTATTGATAAAACATTGAGTTTGCTAAAGGAGAGGTATTTTTGGCTTTAGTTATATAAGGATGTTCAGAAATTTGTAAAAGGTTGTGGAGTTTGTCAAGTTGCAAAGGGAGTGAGTTAGAATACTAGTTTGTATACACCTATTACTTTTCTTGAGAAACCTTGGAGTGATATCGACATGGATTTTGTTCTTGGCTTACCTAGGACAGCTAGAGGTAATGATTCCATATTTGTTCTTGTGGATAGATTTTCTAAGATGACACATTTAATACCATGTAAGAAAACATTAGATGTAGTACATATAATAGATCTATTATTTAAGGAAATTGTCAGATTGCATGGACTATTGAGGATTATCATCTCTGACCAAGATAGTAAGTTTGTTATCTATTTTTGGAGAGCACTTTAGAAGAAGTTAGATACTAAGTTAAAGTTTAGTTCTACATTTCATCCATAGACTGATGGACAAACCGAGGTTGTAAACCAAAGTTTGGGTGATTTGTTGAGATGCTTAGTTGGAGACACACCAAGCAATTGGGATTTTATGTTGGCACAAGCAAAATTTGCATACAACAATTCAATGAATAGAAGTACTGGAAAGACACCTTTTGAGATTGTTCATGGAACACAACCGAGAGTTATATCAGACTTGAGAGACATGGCTGGAGAAGAGAAAAGAAATGCTGAAGTAGAGGAATTTGCTGAGTTCATGAAGACATTGCATGAAGACTTAAAACATAAGTTGGAGAAAAGTAATCAGAAATACAAAGATAGTGCAAACAGATCAAGAAGACAAAACATTTGAAGTTGGTGATGCAGTATTGGTTCATTTGAAGAAAGACAGATTTCCTATTGGAACATATGGTAAAATGAAGATGAAGAAATTTGGTCCTTGCAAAATATTGAGAAGATTTGACAGTGGAAATGCTTATAAAGTTGAATTACCTGATGACATGGATATATCACCTATATTCAATATTTCAAACTTGTATGAATATCATGAATCCGATGAAGGAGTGATAGTACCATATGATTATCCTAAGAAGAAGAGAGAGGAAGTTGAAAATATTTTGAAACAAAAAGTTGGCAGAAGCACAAGAGGAAAGGAATACATGGAATATCTGGTAAAGTGGAAGAACATACTGATTGAGGACTCATCTTGGATTTCTCAATCTAAGTTGGTTTCATTTCATGTTGGACTTGATACATGATTTGGGGAATCATTTGTTGTAACCCCAGGTGTCTGCTGTAGGATAATCTTGGGTCATTGACAATCCTGCTCAACCAAAAAGATGTTTGTTTTTGTTTTGAAGCTGCTCGGGAAATACTCTGCTGCTCGGGTTCTATTTCTCGGGCATGCTTGTTTTTGTTTCTTGGTAAATCTTGTCTGTTGCTTGGGTTCTGTTGCTTGGGCATGCTTTTTTCTTTTGCTCGGTAATGCTTAGTCTATTTCTCGGGTCCTGTTGCTCGGGCATGCCTATTTATTTTCTTGTTTCTTGGGTTTCTCTTCTGACACTCGGGTTCTATTTCTTGTTGCTTGGGGTGTCCCTTGCTCGAGTCCCTTTGTTGCTCGGTCAAACTTTTCCCAAGGTGCTTATTTTTGGAATTGGATCTTTGGATGACTTCTTCATTTAATTTCTATTTATGAATTGATTTGGGGTCTCTCATTATGAGTGTGGACCTAAATCTAGGTCTCTCTTACAGATTTGAGTGCCGACCTCTTTGGTGGAATCTTGTATATATTCTTTTGTATGTTCTTATTTTAGGCATCATTCTTAGAGAAAGAAGGCAAATGTTCAGATATTAAGATTGAAGATCTATGATCTTTGTTTTATGAAGATCTTACTATAATTCATTGAATATATGACCAAAATTGGGAAGGCCTTATAGCCTGGCATGTAATGATTTTGAACAAGTTAATATAAAGGATCCCTCCTATTTTCTTCTCTCACTATGTGTTGTTGTTTCCACATTGTCTTAACAAGCTGGTTAGGTATTTGGGAGTTCCCTTGGCCCCTTCTACTTTCCCTCCTTCCATCAAAGAGATATGATTCAAAAACAAGAACTATTTTCTCTACAAATGGATCTTCATTTTTTCATATAACAAGGGATTATATTTGCAAAGTGTTTAAGCTACATTCTAGTGTGGACTCTTGAGACTTTGTATTTAGTTGATGTTGTTGATTCAAAGGAAGATGAAAGTGATAATGATGGTGAGAAATTCCAAATTGTGAAACTAGTAATTGAGAAATATAATCCTCTCGAAGATAGGAATGTTATTGAGGTGGAACCCTCAGATCAGTTGTCTGATGATGTCAGATATATTGCTAGAAAAAAAGTTTATTTTTGATGATTATTTTGTTAACCCTCCTAAGTTCAAGGAATTAATTTTGGAGTATAAAGGCAAGCCAATTAGGAAAAGGGTAAATGAAATGAAACTTGAGATTCAACTGCATGTTTGTAAGGAACTACATGATAATACTGTTGAAGAGATGAAAGAAATGACTCCTTAGAATGGAAGGAGATTGTTGTAGGAGGCAGGGGTTATAATTCTTCTAGGATGGTATCTTAGTCCTATAATCACTTTGGATAGTTTGAGGTCAAATCAAAACATGAAGGTAAAATTGAGTGTGTATACAAATGATAAGATATACATAGGCTCAAGATATAATCTTGATAATCACACTCTGGCTATTTGGGCTATCTATTCTATGGGGAAGAGACCATTAACAATTGGAGATCTAAGTAAAATATATGGATAACTTGTTGTGCAAATACTAAAAGATACTGCCCTAGTTGAGTTGACATATTTAACACTTCAGGCTGCGAAGTTCCCAAAAGAACTAGTGGAGAAGCTAATAAGAGAAAACAAGTGGTATGCAACTGAAAATGAACAATTGACACAAGAAGATGCCAGGTTGAAAGATAAATTGGATTGTTTTCGGTATTATCAAAAAGAAATAGATTATGTAAAGGAAATAATTGAAATGACCATTAAGATGACCTATTGGAACACTAAAGAAGAGAAGTTATAGAAAAAGAGGAATACTTGATTGCATAGTGACAAAATGTAAAATATGGTATTGCTTCTGAATTGGTAAAGAGGAGATTTAATAAGTTGATTGCAAATGTTGATAAGTTTTGGGATATTAATATAATAACATATGAAAGAGAATAATAGGTTACATGGAAGGTTGGAATCAAAGAAAGAAGAATTGAAGTCACAAGTTCATATTGCTGATACTACTCTAAAAATGATAGAAGAGTGGATGAAGAAGCATAAGAGTATCGTGATAAGCTGACTGAAGAACTAGCTAAGTATGATAAAATACAAGGTATCTCTTTTCCCACTTTCTTTAATGAAAATGATGACGTGAAAGATTAGGTTGAATGTAAGAAAAAGTTTTCACAACTATTACCTACAACTTTGAATTTTATAAATAATGAAATGAAATTTGTAGATAATACATATGTTCATCCCGAGAAGATTTTCTTGTTAGAGGATGCAATAAAGGATATCAATGCAACAAGAAACATATATGAAATATAGGAGTATGTTGAGCATATCTTGGAGGTGAATTTATTCTTGGTTAGGTTGGTTTGAAAGTGAATGTGGTTCAGGATTGAGTTCTACAATGTGTAGAACCTTGCCAAACCTAGAATGATGATGCAAAGGGTACTGGGTTCACTTCTAGAATTCTTGGGTTCACTTTGGTGCAGGAGCACCTAGGCACCAGAAGGATATATGAGATCACATGTGATTTTGTGTTATTTGAGTCCAAAATGATCATTAATATGTTTGGTGACATTATTCCATGTAATAGAATCTATATGTAAGGAAAATGTAATCAAGTTGTAATTTTGTCATAATTGTCCTAGTTGGGTCTAGATTGGTCAAATGAGTCAAAAGTTGTAAAAGCATCCATGGAAGGGTAAAATCATGTAAAAGGTCATAAAATATCTATTTAGACATGTTTATGGGGTTTATACAAAGTCTTGTAGCCATATTTGTGAAATGGCATAAATTTGTCATAAAGATGTAAAGTTGCAAAAATGCAACATTGTAAAAGTACATTAAAAGTTGTAAAAGGGAAGTCTAATGATTATGAGAGGTATTTTTATGGTCCCAAATAAAAATGAGTCTGAAAAAACCAATGTAAATTTGAACCAAGGTAGAATGGAAAGAAATTGAACATTTGAAATATTTTTGAGCACTTTGTATTTGTTGTTTTGATTGGTTTTTCAAGTTTCTTATATTGTTTCTAGGCCTTGTACGACCATGACGGTCTAGAAACCATGTAAATATAATTTATATAGTTATTATGGTGAATAAAATTACTTTTGGCTTTGGTTTGGATCAAATCCATGGAGAAATGAGAAAGTTATGGGGTTTTGTTTTTTAAAAGTTGGTATTTGCAGATTTGGGATTCTAGAAAATAGTTATGTTGCAATGAATGGTAAAAATGCATATGGAATATTAGAGACCTATAATTAGATTAATTGGATAGATATTGGAGTAATATTTCATTGGTTTGTGGTTTGGATTAATTTTATGATGTTTTGTGAAAGTTATGACATTTTTGGTGAAGACTGGTTTTAAAACCCCTACAATGGAGTGACAGACAATGGTTTGTAAGTATCTTATGATTTAAGAATTTTAAAATTTAATGGTGTAAATATTATGAATTTATAATCAGAGGGATTTAATTTTAATATATTCTTGTTTTATTTGGTTAATTTTTGGGTGACAAATATGATTCCCTAGTAGGCAGTAAGCATGTGCTTCCCGATTTAAGACAGTCAAAATGGGTCACAGGATAGAGACCACATAATTTTATGGAACCGTTGGATTTAATTTTTTTTTGGATATTTTGTAGAGGGTCTTGAAAATGAAAACCTCCACTAAAGGGATTGTCAATATGTTGTTTCTTTTGAAATTTTTGAATAACAGTTTACAAGGTATCTAAACTACCAGGAAAATGAGCAAGATGGTATTTGAAGAATTGATTTGATCAATTAGTTGGGAGTTGATTTGTTTTGTGAATGGAACCAAATTGTGTTTTTGATTTACATAGAATTATTCCTTTTAATGTTGAATGTAAGTATATTGGATCATCAAGATCCTAGATGTTGAGAGTTGTTAAAGGATGCTCTGTATCAATTGGTATCAGAGCTTGAAGATCTTGAGTGTGTGGGTAGACCACCGAGGGAGGAAATCCACACTAGGACCATGTCCTATGATTTTTAATTTTTTTTTCCTGATAAAAATATGGTTTCAGTTACCTATCCACTAATTTTTAAGTGGACAGACATGTAGGTTTGTTAAGAGGCCATAGGAGATGGTCTAGGGTCAAGGAGTAGTCCAATTGGTTGCCAAGAGACCAGGGAGAGAGGAAAGGAGGAGAAATCCTGGGTGAGGCAAAGAGGTTTGTGAGTTTTCGATTCAGATTTTGTAGCCACTACTTCACCTTAGGGTCTACTTGTCTCTTAGACACCCCAACTTCTCTCTAAGATTCTCTTAGTCTTATTCCTCTTTAGGAATCAATGTCCTAAATGAGACCAACTTATGAAAAATACCCCACACTATTAGGGTCTTAAAGGAAGTGGTGGAAATAGTCACTAGGGACACAAATTACCAATATTCAACCCTCTATTGAGTCCTTCAATACCCACAACTCACTTTTTGTCAATTTGGACTAGAATTCCTACTAGCCCTCAATCACTGGTTTTTTGAGATTTACTCCCAAAAATTTTGAAAAACTTGGTGAATGATTCATAGATATAGATACCCTTTATAAAACTCTTGTATATTCCAAAAGGAATTGGTTAGAAACCAATCCTGCACCCCCAAACACCTACTAGGTTCACAGGCCTAATTGGCTAGACTAGGCATGGATAACAAAGAAAGTATGAAAGGATGGGTTCTTAGAAACTTCCCAAGGCTTCAGAAATCTTATCCTAACTCAAACTAATCCAAATCACCCACTCACCAAGTCAGATCAATACAATTAATTGAATGTCTCCACTTTCTCCAATTTTCCTAACTAAACACATATAGATGTTTATCCTAGGGCTTTCTTGGAAAATTAGAAAACCAACACCCCTCACCCTAATCCTATGGAATATCTAAGAGTATTCCCCTAAATTGCATTCCCCAGAGGGTCATGTGTTTCCCATGGTGGGATTGCAAGTTAGAGGGCCATTTCCAAAAATCCCTCAAATTTAGGGTTATCTAGACCAGTCAGCACCAAAATTTGAATAACTCTCACAAATGAATTAAAAATCCATTCAAAAATAGAAAAAAAATTCACTATCACAAATTTACAAAATTAGATCCTTCTCAGGCTGTATTATGCAATAATACTGTGAGAATTCTAGAAATTTAGGGGTTGCTTATTGATTTCTTCAAATTTATGTACAATCTACCACCCCTCTTGCATTTTATACCTTATTGTGTCTAAATAGACTCATCCCAATGGCTATAACCAAATTTCAAATGGTTAATCACCATTTTTCACTTTTAAGCAAGTTTTGAAAAATTTGTCGAGCAACTTTTCAATGGTGCATGACAACTTTTACATTTTTCATGACAACATTTGCACTTTTTCTCTAATTCACTTATTAGACCAATATAAAGACAAAATGGATCAAATATATCCAGGTCAAGACTAAAAATAACTAAATCCCTTATAAAGTACTTATTCCACCTAATTAGGACCTTTGGTTCAATTTGGCATCTAGGCTTATAACAACACCTTAGATCCAATTGAACTTACAAATGGTCACTTTATTACATCTCTTGATCCAAATGATCCAAATTCACTCCTATCTTATGAATCCCTTCCTTAGGTTCATGGAGGTGTCCTAGGTGCCCTGCACCATAATCCCTTGGCCAATAAAACTCAAGTCTCCTGAGTTGGTAACTCTGAGACTTTGAATCCCAACTACTCAATAGTTGTCTTTGTCAACTAAGTTGCATCCTCCAATGGTCTTCCCCTCCATTTGATGAGATATTCAAAGTATTTTTTCCTCCTAGTCTTCTTTCTCACCCTTTTGTCAAGGATACATTCTATCTCTGATTGTGGTGTTCTAGGAAGTGTACTAAGCAATTCTTCCTTGGGTGCTTCATCTTCACCTACATCAAACCCGTTAGGGCCCTTATAGGCATAGATATCAGAGACATTAAAAGTGTTAGATGAACCAATGTTTGGTGGAAAATCAATCTTATATGAATTTGTGCCACACTTTTGCAAGATTTTGAAGGGTCCTATCTTTTTCATCATAAGTTTAGTGTACTTTCCTTTAGGGAGTTTCTCCTTCTTGAGGTGAATCATCACCATATCTCCCACTACAAACTGTAAATATCTCCTCTTAATATCTATTTCTTCTTTGTACTTATCTAATGTCTTCTCTAACCTACTTCTCACCTCTTGGTGGATATCTCTCATGACTTCTACAAATTCATCTGCTTGTGCACTACTCCTCTCCAAGGAATTCACTTCTCTCAACTCCAAAACACCCCTAGGATTTGTGCCATAAACAATGTGAAAAGGATTCTGATGATAATTTCATCTAAGTAAACAAAAACAAAATGGTTTATGAAAGGATTAATAACTTCATTCATGAGCCTCATGAATGTGATTGTAACATTTGAGAGGCCAAAGGGCATCACCATCCACTCAAATAACCCCTCATTGGTCTTGAATGCAGTTTTCCATTCATCTCCTTCCCTGACCCTTATCTAGTGGTATCCACTCTTCAAGTCCATCTTGGAGTAATACCTTTCCCCTCCTAGGAAACCCATCAAATCTTCCATTCTAGGCATGGGGAATCTATATAGTGATCTTATTTATGGATCTAGAGTCAGTACATAATCTCCATGTACTCTCCTTCTTTGGAGCCAACATAGATGGTACTGCATAAGGGCTAATACTACTTATAAACCCCTTCTTCAAAAACTCTTCAACTTGCCTTGCTAACTCTTCATTCTGATCTAGAGTTAGTTTGTATGCTGCTTTATTTGGTAGGGTAGATCCTAGTATGAAGTCAATTCAATGAATCACATCTCTGAATGGTGGTAGAGTCTCAGTCTTACTATCTAAAATCACATCCTTGTATCTATCCAAAAAGTCTTGTACCTCCTTAGGTCCCACACTCCTCAATGGCTCTTTGCTTTCCACTTTTATTTCTTTCACTCCTCTCTTAGACTTTACTACTATGGAAAAACATGGAGTTCTCTTCTCCTTGAGAGTCTTCATGAACTCTTTTTGGTTACGTGATGAGTCTCCTTCTCATCATTAGGAAAATGTCTCATGGTGTATTCTACTCAACCCTTGGTGATCTTATAAACATTATTCTTTCCATCATGCTTGGAGTTCACATCATACTACCATGGTCTCCCTAGCAGTAGATGAAATACATCCATCTTCGCAACATCATAGAGAATATTGTCTTGGTAGTATCCTATCTGAAACTCCACATACACCTGCTCATTGACCATAGCTTGTTGTTCTTTATTCAACAAAGAAACCGTATAGGGGTTGGGATGGGGTATTTTATTCAATCCTAGTTTACTAACCATCTCAACAGATGCAAGATTATCAGTGGAGCCTGAATCTACAATTACCTTGCACACTTTACCTTTCACCTTGCAAGATGTCTTGAATAAGGTCTTCCTTTGTGGTGGCTCTTTGATTTCAAGGGCCTTCAATAAGGTCCTATTGAACACCAAACAGTCACCTTGTTCTGAATCTGCATTTCCTCTTTTCCCTTGTATGCTTTGTGTGACATCTTCTTGGGTTAGATGTACCTTCCTATATCCACCATGATTATTATTTCCTTGCTTCTCTAGACACCTTGAGGCTTGATGCACCACTTGATTGCAGTGTAAACACCTTCTTGTGAACACTCCTGAACTCCTACCCCCAAATTTTCCTCTTCTATTTCCTCTTCTGCCCCTAAATCCACCTCTTTGACTAGATTCTCCTTCTTGTCCTCCCTGGTTACTAGATCCTCCTTGAAATCTATTTGAGGGACCACCAACATTGCTCCTCCCTCTTCCTCTGTTGAAGTTACCACCTCTTCCTCCTCTTTGATGATCACCCTTCCTTTTTTGTTTCTCTGCAACCTTGAGTGCCAATTGGAAACACCTCTGCACTGATTCCATATTGAACATGGTGATTTAATCATGAATGTATTATCTTAGTCCATTCATGTACCTAGTAACTTTCTAATTCTCTATTTCAAAGGTCTTGGCTCTAAGAGTGAGTTTGTGAAACTCCTCTATGTAGGCATTCACATCAAGGTCCTTTTTCCTTAGTCCATGCAACTTCCTATGCATCACTATGTCATAGTCTTTAGGAAAGAATTTTTTATTGATTTCTTCTCTCATCCTTTTCCAATATGTAATAGGGTTTTTTTCATTCTCAACCCTTTCATTCTGTAAGAAGTTCCACCAACTTAATGCCTTCCCCTTCAATTTTGAATTTTCTATATTCACTCTTTGGTGCTCTGGAGTGTATTCACAGTCAAAATGGTTATCTAGGGCTTCTAACCATTCCATGCATTCATCTACATCCATATTTCCTAAAAACATGGGTAGATCTATCTTGGAGTCTTTTATCCCTACCCTCTCAAGGGCTTCTATGAACAATCTCTGGTCATTAGACACCCCTTGTCTCCTTGGTGCTGGTATCTCTTCTACCTCATCTTCTTCTTCTGATTCCTCATCAAAATTCCTCTTTCTTCCTTGTTGATCTTTCAATCTTTCTAGATCACATTCCATCCTCTTTCTTCTTTCCATATGCTCCTTGAGCATCTTAGCCAACTCCTTGTTGGTTATATTTACATGGAATCTATCCCCTTTATTTTATTCATTGTTTAAACATCTTGTCTTACCTTCCTTCCAATCAAGATCTTAGTGGATCTGATACCATTTTATGCATAGGTTACAACCACTACTTCACCTTAGGGTCTACTTGTCTCTTAGACACCCCAGCTTCTCTCTAAGATTCTCTTAGTCTTATTTCTCTTTAGGAATTAATCTCCTAAATGAGCCCAACTTATAAAAACTACCCCACACTATTAGGGTCTTCAAGGAAGTGGTGGAAATAGTCACTAGGGACCCAAAGTACCAAGATTCAACCCTCTATTGAGTCCTTCAATACCCACAACCCACTTTTCTCAATTTGGACCAGAATTCCTACTAGCCCTCAATCACTGGTTTTTTGATATTTACTCCAAAAAATTCTGAAAAAATTGGTGAATGCTTCACAAATAAATATACCCTTTATAAAACTCTTGTATATTACAAAAGAACTTGGTTAGAAACTCATCCTACACCCCCAAACACCTACTAGGTTCACATGCCTAATTGGCTAGACTAGGCATGGATAACAAAGAAAGTATGAAAGGATGGGTTATAAAAAAATTCCAAAGCATTCATAAATATTATCCTAACTCAAAATGATCCAAAACACCCACTCACCAAGTCAGATGAATCCAATTGATTTACTTTCTCCACTTTCTCCACTTTCTCCAACTTTCCTAGCTAAACACATAGAGATGTTTAGCCTAGGCCTTTATTGGAAATTAACAAACCAACACCCCTCTCCTTGAGCCTCTAGACTATCTAAGAGTAATCCCCTAACTTTCATTCCCCAGAGGGCCATGTGTTTCCCATGGTGGGATTGCAAGTTAGAGGAACATTTCCAAAAATCCTTCAAATTCAGGGTTATCCAGACCAGTCAGCACCAAAACTTGAATAACTCTCACAAATGAATTCCAAATCCCTTCAAACCAAAATAATTAGATATAAAAAAATTTCTCTATCCCAAAATTAAAAAAATGAGATCCTTCTCAAGTTGTACAAGTTTGTACCATGCAAGAATACAATGAAAATTCTAGAAATTCAAGGTTTGCTTATTGATTTCTTCAAATTTCCATACAATCTACCATCCCTCTTGGATGTTTGACCTTCTTGTGTCTATATAGACTCATCCCAATGGATATAACCAAATTTAAAATGGTTACACACCATTTTGCACTTTTAAGCAACTTTTGAAAAAGTTTTCGAGCAACTTTTCAATGTTGCATGGCAACTTTTACATTTTTCATGACAACATTTGCACTTTTTCTATAATGAACCTATTAGACCAATCTAAATAAAAAATGGATCAAATACATCCATTTCAAGACTAAAAACAACTAAATCCCTTATAAAGTACATATTCTACCTAATTAGGACCTTTGGTTCAATTTGGCATCTAGGCTTATAACAACACCTTAGATCCAATTGACCTTACAAATGGTAAATTTATTACATCTCTTGATCCAAATGGATCCAAATTCATTCCTATCCTATGTATCCCTTTCTTAGGTCCATGGAGGTGTCCTAGGTAATCTGCACCAGTTTTTACCAACAATGGAAGGTGGATTTCTGATTGATGGTACCTTGGATGTGAAACCATTAATGCTCCACTGACAGGGGAACTAGAAAAGGAGATGGAAAGGAAAACCCTGTGTCCTTGAAGGCAAAGGTGAAGCAGATTATAGGCATGAACGATTTTGGTCTAATTTTTTTTGTAGGATATTAGTATCATATTTCAAAGGGACTTGGAAACTTTTGAAGGTCGAGAGTATGGTGCATGAGCACCTAGGCACTAGATGGATACAAGAGTTCCACATATGATTTTGTGTTATTTGAGTCCAAAATTATTATTAATATGTTTGGTGACATTATTCCATGTAATGAAATCTGTTAGGATTGAGTAATACTAAGAGGGGGGTGAATCAATATTACAACACTTTAAATTAAACTTAAACCAATTCCAAATAAACCATATGCTTACAGAAATGAAAAGAACAAAAGAAAATAACACAAAACTCATAACACCATTATTTGTTGTTGAGGAAACCCCGGCCAAGGGAAAACCCCAGTGGGGATGGTACCCACAAGCATGCACTATAGTATAATGTCCCTATTAGGAGACCAAGCCCTGTTAGGAGCTGAATATTGCATAGTACATTTCCTTGTTAAAGGAATAACAACCCTGTTAAAGGTATACAATACCCTTTTAGGGGCCAACTGAGCTTACAACTCTTACAACAAAACTTCTGTTTACAAAATGTTCTTAGTAATAAAAAAAATAGTCATCTGTAATGCTTAGATAGTTCCAGTCATATCTCTTCAATGATCTTTGTCAACCTCTATTCTCACATCTACCATTCACATAAATACATATCCTTCCTTATCACTTATACTTCCTCATATCTTCACTTTACAAAAAAGTCTTCATATATATATCTTTATCATCATCAAGTCATCTCTCTAAATCATTATTACATAGTCGGATCTCAATACAAATAAGAACTAATAATGCAAAGATTAATTAAAAATTTGGCACTTTTACATAACCAAAATATAGGTTATCAAAAATCATAATCCAACTTAGCTTGTTAGGAGTCCACAACATACTCCTTGATTCATCACTACTTGTTCAATTGCTCTATTACGCTGTTCTGCTGTCTGCGCATGTCTTCAAATCTCTCTAACTCACTATAATCATCTTAAAAACCAAATGGATCTTAGGTGGAGGTCATACATACTCCACTGTCATAAAAAATCATACTCAATCTTTTCTATCCAAAATAATATCGTTATACTCTATATTTCTGCTTTTGTACTTAGTCATTTTGAAGATTGTGTCTTCAAAATAGAAGTTCATTCCAAGTGATCAATATACCAGATGTGTTTCCATAAATGATAACCCATAAGTGTCTCATACCATACCAAAACTATCACTTTCCAACAATATCTCCCTTTGGCATTGATGGCAACACTTTGCAAAAAATGACTAAGTGTCCCAAAAAAAAACCATCTCTTCTCTTTTTATTTTGAGATATATTTACATTTTTTGATTTTCTCCTTAATTCATTTTTATTCTCTTCTCCCCCTTTGACATCAATGACAAAGGTGTATCAAAAATTTACAAAAATGTAGAATTTCGGTGCTTGCTCACTAGTTTAAATACATCCTGAAAGGTATCTTCCATGATCTTCACTTTTATGTTCCATAAATCAATCAACAACTCACTAACATGAATTAGTCCATTCAGTGCATAGGATGATGTCTCTACTGCCTTTAGATGTGTGGGCATAGAATGTGTCAATGAATCAAGAGTCTTCTCCATATCAGATAAATGAACTTCAAGAATTGATAGCTCAGGAGTGATTAGACTCTTTAGCAAACCAAATCTTGTCATAACTCCCCCTTTATCAATATCCAATACATTCATCTTTTCATAGACCTTTGTTATTTCTCTGTCCATAATTATATTTTCTGTATTCTTTTCCTTTACTAAAATATCTTCAATATTCTCAATATGTCTGATAGGATTTATACAATAGTTGTATAGCATCCTTCCATGTGTGACACAACTTCTAGCCTTTGATGTAGCTTCTCTCAGAATGCCCAAGTGACATGAAATAGATTGGAAAACTTCCTTAAACTTCTTTTCTTTATAACTCTACTCTGCTTTCTCTTCAACAATATTCATTAGAGACTCATAGTGACTATCAAAGTCATCTAGTGCTAAACTTAGATTTTCTGCTTCATCCTTTCCTTGAAATACAATAGACACTAGGAGAAGTTTGTTCACAATATTAACTGCTCTCATTATTACCTTAGCTTCTTATCTCCTTTCTATTCAGATCTCTCTTTCTCTTTTGTGAATTCCATGAAAGATAGTCTCATCAATTCATCCTCATCCATATATTCAACATCAGTACTTAAATTTTTATTCTTACTTTCCAACAATAGAGTAGTATATGTACCAGGCTCATTTTTTTTATCTCAAATCTTGCCACTTCTTCTTTTGCTACATCTATCTCACTTCTTTGTTCAATTTCATCTTTATGCTCTTCCTCTTTCTGTTCTTCCTCTTTTCGTTCTTCCATTTCATCTGCCACTATGTTATCAATATTTCCTGCAAATGGGTCCTTCTCATCAAGTGAAGTGTCAAGGGTCACAACCACACTAGAAACATAGAAATCTGGTTGCATGGAATCTTTGCTCTTCTCAACACTTACCTAAGCTAACTTAGAGCACTCACCAATTCCTACAGGTGTAGGCGTAGTATGTTTAGGAGGTTGAGTATTCTTAGGAATATCACTCATAAGTATCTGATCCAATGCCTTCTGAGTCTCTTCTAAAAATTCTTCATACTTCCTTCCCATAATTTTTACTAATCTTTCTTTGGTTCCCAATAAGGGTTTTAGTGCTCCCAATATTATTTCTCTCTCTTGTATTGAAACTACTGGAAACATTTCATCAATATCCTGATTTATAATATCCTCATCTTCAATGTGTGAAAGATGTTTCCTAATTTCTAGTCTACCATATAGTTCCTCAGGTATACTTCCCTCTAATTCTAGTAGATTCTTCTTGAAAACAAGTAAATGATTTACTACCATGTCTTCAATATTTAGTTTATCAGATTCCTCATACATGTCATAGTATTTGTCCACTAAAACTAGCTTACCTTGCTCAATAGCTCTCTTCTCCAACATCTTCAAATCAGGCTTCCATACATGTTTGTCACTTGAGGTCTCTTTTTTGATTTTCTTCTCTTCTCCTTCAGTCCTCTGTTCCTTAGGAGGTTAATCCGGTTTAGTGGATCTTGTGTTTCTCTGAGGTAATAGCTTTACTATCTCTTCCTGCGATGTCTTCAGTGGTGGTGAAGGAGTGGTTACATCCATTATTGTAGAAGGTGGACTAGTTATTTTCTCAATCTCTAGAGGTGGAAGGGCTGCAATAGCAGTGCTTGCCAACCCAAAAGACCTCTCTTCTATCTTCTTCTTTACTTCTCTCATCTCTTATTTGGTTAAACCTTCCTTAGCTCCACAATCATCAACAATGTTCTCTACTTTTATTTTCCTCATCCCTCTAGTCTGATCCTTTATGAATTTAGATGAATTTTCTTCATAAGTGCCCCATCTCTCCTCAGATGTATCTACTTTAGATTCCAACATGTGTTTAATTTGAATAGTTAGAACTTCTGAACTGACTACATAACCCATAGGGTAACACAATTTATTTCTAGGTAAAACTACCTCAAAGCATACACAATCAGTTTCAACCATGAAACAAATTGTATCCTTGTATTTCTCAACTAACTCTTCAGGAATTATGACTCTTTCTTTCATTTTCCTCTGAAGAATTTTGATCATGCCAAATAGTTCACCATCAACCCATGTGCTATTTTGTCTTTGGTAGCTCTATGATGTATGAATACCAGTGGGTATACCTTCTCTCCATGCTCTAGGGTGCATGCTTGGAAACTTGTGCTCAATGTGGATATACATATGAACTAGGAGTGATCTGGATCTAAAGGTCTTAGATTTATCTTTCTTAATTAACTTTACATTCTCCAAGAATTTTTATGCTAGAACCTTGCATAGGTTATATTTAGTGTTTTCTTTTACCATCATGTAAGCCATCATAATGACTCCTACATAAACTGAATTATGTCCATTGCTATAGTAGAATTTGTATCCAAGTATCATAGAAATCAGTCTAACATCCTATATGAAAATATCATTCTTTGTCATAACTCACCTATCCCATTTAGAATGATTTAGGATTTCATCCTGTTTCTTTATGTTCTTTTCAGCCACAGGGATAACTCCAGTTTTGTCTAACCCAATTATCTCATGAATCAATTAACTACATATCTTTATAGGTTTCTCTCCTATCTAGACGAACTGGTCATGAACTTTGCTAAGTAGGATTTTGAACCATTCATCTTCGCTGAACTCATATAGCTCCAATATTTTCATAATGCTTAGGTCATCAATGTGTTTTTATTCATCCTTCATTTTTCCATTATCAGTCATGTATTCCATTTAAGAAGAAATCTCATCAACACCCAATATATCATACTTGCAATGAATATATGCCCTAATATCCTCTACATGCAAGACACCGTGCGGTGTCTGGGATAATGCTCCTTTAGGGTCATCTTCAAAAGACTTAAATGTAAGTTTCTTGAATTTGTATCTAGGTTGATCTACAACATCATAAATCAAAGGTGCATCCATAGATTCTGTATGAGTAGATGATGCAAATACCTCAATTATGCTCAATTTTGAATTCCCGCTTCGATCGATCTCACAATGGAGCTGTTAAATAGTCTGATACTCTCTGATCTTTGTTCTCCTTAGGTCGCTTCTCTTAAAATAGTGAAGAAGTAGGTATCTTAGATTTCATTTTATTCATCATTAAGTGTAAGATACAATTTTGGAAATGAGATAAGTAACTGAGAGGGGAGGGGTGAATCAGTTACTCCAAAAAAAATCACTTGTCCCTTAGATGTCTTAAAAAATATAACACTGTTACTCAGTTAATTAAGATATTCTTCTGTAACTTGGGTGTTAAAGAAATCTTTATGATATCCAATGCAATTATACTTTAGTGATTAAGTGCTGAAACATAAAGCATGAAACAAATAACATATACACATGAGACACCAAGATTTAACGTGGAAACCCAATATGGGAAAAGACACCAATGTAACTAGTTACTATTTTTCACTCTTCTGAAGTGAGCCCTATTAGGAGCCAACCTTGTTAAAGGTTACAAAACACACTGTTAGGTGTGACCATGTTAGAGGATTTAAATCACCTTGTGAGGAGTGGCCTTGTTAGAGGTCTTCAACACTTCAACATAGAAATGACACCTTGTGAGAGGATTTACAAAAATACTGTTAAGTCTACTCTATTAAGAGATTTGAGACCACTGCTACAATTGTTAGAAAGTAACAATGAATTGACCTGTATGTGTAAGAAATTGTCTTTGCTGATTTATATCTTTGTTCTGATTATAACTGGATCCTTTCTGATCAAATATTCTATTGCACCTCCGAGTGTTCTGTACTCAATCAGAATCCCATTTGATTTTGCCTTCACTCTTCATATCACAGAATTCCGCACTTCTACTTATGCACACTCTTGCACATATTCAATCCAAACTTGACCTTTCATATATATGATAAGCCCTATCAAGTCGGCTTGAATATACTTCTAAATAAGTAATAAATCATAATTTAGTCGACCTCATATAACCAATTAATTATAGAATGTCAACCAGTGTTAGTTGGCTAATACTAAATAATCAACTTGGTTAACACTGAGTTTCTATGATGCCCGACCATGACTGAAATGCCCAAGTGACTCAGTCAACACTGAAAAAAATCTTTCTATTCACCAACTGTACTCGTTCTGAATGTAGACATTTGTGTAACATCATTACATAAGTGTAAACACATGTGTAACATCAATGAAAATACACAATTGAATAATTGTCTTCAAAAATATCCCTCTTTGGCATTGATGGCAACATAACATGTCATAATACAAATAATTGTAGAGAATTTTTTTTTTATTTAATGTCTTTAGCTTCATTCTGATTCTCATCCAAAAAACTCCCTCTTTCATCAAACTCTGTCTCTTGATAAGATTTATCCCTCTAACATCAAAATCTCCCTTAAGTAATTTCTTATGTATTATAGCAAACTCTGCCTCTTTGAAAATAGATGCAAAAGAATCAATCTCCATAAATACTAAGTATCCATACCAATAGTCAATGCTATTTCTCTTTGAAGTTGTAATGTACCAGAGTGTACTAATTCATCTGCAATGGGCTCTAATGTACCTGCATCAACCGATAGATCTTCACTATGGCTCGGGTTGATGCATCACTAAACTGTATTTTAGTGAGCTTCAGTTAGGGGAAGCACCCCTAGCTTTCCTCTAAGATACAAAAATGCATCCTTAGGTAAAGGTTTGGTGAATATGGCTACAACTTGTTCTTTAGTACTCACATATTCCAACCTTACTTCTTTATTATGTACTAATTCCCTCAAGAAATGATACTTTATTGCTATATGCTTGGTTTTGGTGTGCATCACAGGATTCTTTGAAATGTTAATGGCACTGGTGTTGTCATAGTAGATAATAATTGGTTCTTTTACTTCTTCCTTCATTCCTAACAATAGCTACTTGAACCATATGATGTTTGAATAGTTCACTGCTAGAGCAACATATTCTGCCTCTGCTGTAGACTAAGAGATACAATTCTATTTCTTGGCAGTTCAAGATACTAACCTCTTTCCAAGAAAGAAAGCTCCACCACTGGTGCTTTTCCTATCATCAACAATTCTAGCCCAATCAACATCAGTGAATGTCTTCAAATCAAAGTTCCCACCTTTCTTATACCATAAACTATAGTCTTCAGTACCCTTCATATATCTCAAAATTCTTTTTATTTCCATTAGGTGATTGTCTCTAGGATTAGCTGAAAACCTTGCAACAATACCAATTGCTAATGCAATATCAGGTCTGGTGTGAACAACATATTGCAATTTTCCAATCATGGGTCTACAGTTGGTCTGATCTACCTCCTTTGAATCATCATCCTTAGATAATTTTTGTCCAGTACACATGGGTGTTCCAACAGGTTTGGAATCTTCCATTCCAAATTTCTTGAGTATCTCCTTGATATATTTTGATTGAGTAATGTAGATACCATCCTTCATTTGATGAACTTGTAATCCAACATATAATTTTATCTCACCAAACATAGACATCTCAAATTCTTTACTCATAGCTACAGAGAATGATTTGCATAAGTCATCATATCCAATGAATAATATGTCATCAAAAAATATCTCTACTAACAATATTTTCTTCTATGGTCCTTCTTTGATGTACAAGCTACTGCTATGATTGGTTCCCTGAAATCCAATATTTACTAGGCAACCATGCAGTCTTTCATACCAGGCTCTAAGAGCTTTCTTCAGTCCATACAATGCTTTGTGCATCTTACAAACCATATTCCTTCTGCTAGGATCAACGAATCCTTCAGGTTGTTCAATGTAGACTTATTCTTCTAGGATTTCAATCAAAAATGCAGATTTCACATCCATTTGATACACTTTGTATCCTTTATGTGCAGCATATTCCAGAAGAATTCTGACTCCTTCAAGTCTTGCAATAGGAGCAAAAGTTTCTCCATAATCAATACCATCTTCTTGAGCATATCCTTTACAAACTAGTCTGGCAATGTTTCTAGAAACTTCACCATTTCATTCATCTTATTTCTAAAAACCCACTTGGTTCCAATCACATTCTTGTCCTTGGGCCTAGGCATAAGAGTCCAAGTTTTCTTCTTCTCAATCTTCTCAATTTCTTCATTCATTGCCTCTATCCAACTTTCATCATTCAATGCATCTTTAACAGTTCTAGGTTCAAATTCACTTAGTAAACATGTACCTTTGATTTTGTTCCTTTTCATTACAAATTTTGTTTGATCTCAAATTATTTGTTTAGGTGTATGATGCCTTCTAACATATCTAGAAAGTACTAGATCCTTCAGTCTTGATTCTGGACTTGATCCACTAGGTCTATCATTCTCAAACATTCTTTCCTGTTCTTCTGTCTGATGCTCAGGTTCCACTGTCTGTGACTTGGGTCCCTCTGTCTGTGACTCGGGTTCCACTGTCTGTGAATCAGGTTTGTCTATCTAAGACTTGGTTCCCTCTATCTGTGACTCAATCTCTTATACCGATAGCTTAGGTTGCACAATTTGCAACTCAGGTTGTACAGTTTGTGTTAGTATATTCAGTGGTTGACAGTTCTGTTGTCCAATCACCATTTCTTGAGTCATAGGAATAGTATTAGGTTCATGGTACACAAAGTTCCTATAGTCTTCAGGCTCTTTACTACTCTACTCTTCATATCTTTCTGCAAACTCATCAATCTTGACATGTACACTTTCTATGACTTTATGAGTAGTAAGATTCAGACATTTGTATGCTTTTCTTTTACATGAGTAACCTAGGAATATTCCTTCATCACTTTTCGCATCTAGTTTTCCATTTCTTGCTTCCTTCAAGATGTAACATTAAATTCCAAATACTTTGAAATAATGAACATTAGGTTTATAGTCATACCATATTTCAAAAGGTGTCTGGTTACTACCTTTCTTCAGTTGAACTCAGTTCAAGGTGAACACTGTAGTGCTAATGGCCTCCTTCAAGTATTTGGCAACAACATTCTTTTAAATCATTAGGGTTCTGGCACAATCTGTAATGGATCTGTTTCTTCTTTCTACTATTCCATTTTTCTATAGTGTACTAGGGGTAGATAGCTATCTTTTGATTCCTCTTTCATTACATAATTCATTGAACTCATTATAAATGAATTATCCTCCTCTGTCATATCTTAGACATTTTAGTTTCTTTTCTGTTTCCTTTTCAACTCTTGCAAGATACCAATTGAATTTCTAAAAAGCTTTTGATTTTTCTCTGAGAAACATGGCAGTCATTATTCTAGAATGATCATCAACAAACAGAATAAAGTATTTCTCTCTAGTATAGATTTTTGTTCCAATTGGTCCACAAAGATCAGTGTGCACCAATTCCAAGATTTCATCAGTATTGTAATTCTTGCTTTTGAAACTTGGCTTTCTCATATTTCCAATTTGACATTGTTTGCATGTTTCTAACTCGGGTTTCTTCAAAATAGGAATACCTCTATCTCTCTTGTTTTTGGTTATATTTACCAGATTATCAAAATTTACATGACACAAACTTTAATGCCATAGCCAACTTTCTTCTACTTGTGCAATGAAGCATGAACCTTTAGTGAGATCAAGATATAATAGATTGCCTTTTGTTTTCCTACTAGTTCCAACTAGGTTCCCTTTACCATCCATGAGCTTGGCCTTATCATTCATGAATTCTACCTTGAAGCCAATATTGTTAAGTTGTGCTACACTGAGTAGATTTCTCCTTAGTCCTTCAACCCAATAAGCATTATCATATTTGATTCCTTCTATCAGAGTAATGCAACCTTTTCCTTTCACATAGAAGGGTTCATCATTCCCAAAATTGACACTCCCACCATCATAGCATTTAAGATGTTCAAATTTTGTCTTATCACCAATCATGTGATGAGAACAACCACTATCAATTATCCATGTGTCATTTTTACTGATATGTGAGAAAAGTGCTATCTTTTCATCTTCTTCATCTGACTCATCCTTAATAGAAATATAAACCTTTTCATCTTCTTCTTCATCACTGTCAGAATCCTTAGCAATATAACAAGACTTCTTACCTTTGTCCTTGTAGCTCTTGTAGTTCTTGAAATCTTTCTTTCCTTTGTACTTGTTGAATTTTTTCTCATCTTTGTCTTTTTTGTTCGGACACTTGGCAACAATGTGACCAACCTCATTGCATGAAAAAAAAATCAATGGCATTTTACCTTTGGCAGATCTCCTTGCAAGTAATGCTTCAATGATATCTAGATCTTCATCATCGGATTCATCATCACTATCACTTTCAATCTGCTTCCCTTTTGAGTATCTGTCCTTCTTACCAAGGTTTAATTTAGCTTTGAATGCAAACTCAAGATTGCTAGAGCTAGGAGAATAATTGTCAAAGTTGTCCAGCTCAAAAGTTGTAAGCCTTCCGACTAATGTATCCAGAGTTATATCTTTATTGTACCTCATCTTTTGAATAGATGAAACTATAATATCATATATAGGAAGTAAAGTTATTAATACCTTGCTGACCACTATTGTATCTTCAATTATTCCTTTTGTAGCTCTGATGGCACTCACAATTTTCTTGATTCTCTCACTGTATCTTGTAATGTCTTCTCCTTCTTTCATTATCATATGGTCAAATTGTCCTCTGAGACTTTCTGCTTTGGCTCACTTTACATTTGCATCTCCTCCATGAATGTCCTAAAATTTTCTCCACATATCATAGGCTATAGGTCAATCCTTGAATTCATCAAATTATGAGTAGCTGAATGAAGAAGCTATATCAATCATCATTATGTTATGAAGCTTTCGTTCCATCATCTGTTCCATAGTAATAGTCCCTGTTGGTTCCACACATTTGCTGTCCAAAAATTATGAACCAAAAAATATTCTATGCCATAGCCAACTGTCATCAACCTTCATAATAAAAAAAGAAGCTTAAGATGTATTCAATTCAAATACATTACCTCTATATTTAGTACCGGATGCAATCAAATCTCCTAATTTACTTCTGATAGAGCATTTCCCATCAATGAATTTCAATTGATAACCTTTGTCCACTAGCTGTCCAACACTCAATAGATTATGCTTAAGTCTATTAACAAGTAATACATTGTCAATATTTGTCTTTCCATCCAGAGAAATAGATCCTACTCCAATGATAAGTTTAGGAGTATTGTCACCAAATCTAAGAACACCACCATCATATCTTTTCAAATTCACAAATTTGTTTTTATCTCTAGTCATATGATGTGAACAACCACTGTCTATAACCTATTCAAATTTATTTTGAACACAAGATAATAAGGCTTTTTCCTCATGTATAGGTTCATAATCCTTCATAGAAATAAATCCAATTTCATCATAGTCACCATCATCATCAAAAATAACCTCAATAGCATAATAACATTCCTTGTCTTTAGCATACTTTGATTCGTAAAACTTACGTTTGTGCTTAGGAACCCTTATAGGAAATCTAGATGCAAAATGACCAATCTTGTTACATGAAAAACATTTCAAAGGTAATTTTCTTTCAAATTTACCCTTACCTTGTTGGATGATATCAGTTTTGGTTACTGATCATGTTGTTGATATTCATGTTTTGTCACTGATGTCAACATATATTTCTATGGAGAAGACAGAATGACTACTTAGCTGGAACGAGTGTACAAAAACTGTATAGATGACCCAGAAGGATCAAAGTTGGATTTATGCAGGAGGTTGTGTCCTAACCTTACTCTTAAGGTTTCTTGACTTTATGTTACATTATGTGGATGTTACAGTTCATTTAGTGTAGACTATTTTTCTGGACTGCAACTGTGATTTTGGACAGAGAAGGTCTTTGTGTTTTGGGTATATCTTACTGAGGAAGATATTTCAAAACTTGCGAGCTTACTAATAGAGAGATGACATATGATAGTGAAATGGGTTGAGTTCAATTTCTATTTGGGTACTGATGACATCAACTATGGTGTGTGTTATAGAGAAGACCTATTTACTGGCTGACTTCAAACTTGTAATGCATGGAAATTAATTATGAAAGTGGATCACAGATCTAGAAGTATTTGTGATGAATTGTAAATTTTTTATGCTTGTTATAGGTACCGTGTGTATCTTAGCAAGGGCTTATGTAATTATTTGTATGATGGGAAGCCTTAATTGGCCGACCTAGTTAATTATGTATTAGGAAAGCTTAACTGGCCGACCTAATGGGTTATTGTAGAAGGGTATATATGAGTGATCTTTTCATTTGTGAATAGTGTGAAAGAGAAAAAAAAGAAGAGCAAAGATTTGTGAAGCTGCGAAGCTTGATTGCTAGATAGAGAGAAATGTTGATACTTCATTGGGACTGATCAAGCAAAGATAGTTGCTACCAAACAATATACTGGATTGTGTATTTTCTGTATACACTTGATGTAGATTGTAAATCCTTGAGGGTGGCTTTAATCTTCTTTGGGCACTATGCCTTGGTAGTGAGCCTACTATTTCCTTTGACTCCTAACAGGGACTGTGTACTGTAATGTTGTAACAAGCTCCTAACAAGGCTAATATCTTTTAACAGGGATACTATACTCTCAGAACATTATTTGTGGGTGTTAATTCCCACCGAGGTTTTACCTTTAACAGGGTTTCCTTGACAACAAATATTGTGTTATGGTATTGTCTATTATTGTGTTATTATTTACATTTGCTGATATGGTTGATAAAGTTTAAATTTTAATAATCTATACTACAACTGATTCACCCCCCCTCTCAGTTGTCTTGTGGACTATTATTCCTAACAATTGGTATCAGAGCTACTGGTCCTCAGAGAGAAATTTTAACAACTTGAGGTGATCCTGAAGATGACTTACTATAGGAAGGATAGTTAGAAGTTTGATCCTGAAAATTTTGATAGTTGGCAGAACAAGATGAGAACACATCTGATGTGTCTAGGACTTGACTACTGGATGTTCACAAAGAAGAAATAAAAGTTAGCAACTGAGGATGAATTAGAGAAGGCCACTAAAGTTGAAAAGAAGCTATTTTCATGTAATATGGTTGCAAGGGAATATTTAATTAGTGCTCTATCAAAAGGAGAATTCACTGAAGTAAAGGAATTGGATTCTGCACACGAAACCTAGACAAGACTGGAAGCACTATATGTTGGAGACAGATTTACAAAGCAAGCAAAGTTACAAAACTGGAAGACAAAGATGGAATCATTAAAGATGAGAGAAGATGAGAACATAAGAGCATATGTACAAAGAATTACTAAGGTGGTGACTGGTAGCAGGAATTCTGGAGGAACTTATAATGAAGAAGAAGTAATTGCAAAGATACTAGGATCTTCAACACCTGCATATAGAACCAAGGTTCAGGCTATAGAGGAGATCATACCTGTTGGAATTATGATATATTTGTCATCAGTGAAAACACTTATTCGATTCTGAATGCTTACCGAGCTCATCACTCAGTCCACAGATTATACCGAGCATTCAGTAATCACCTTTGGAAAGCTCAGCGGTTAAACAGTTCATACCGAGCAGAACAGTAGTCACCGAGCATATGAACAGATCAGTAGTGTTTACCGAGAAGAGAAACATGTACCAAGCAGACGGTAGTCACCGAGCTTCACCATAACTACCGAGCCAACCGAGAAGTGTGTTACTACCGAGTCACCAGCGGTTATCGAGTGACACTATACCTACTGAGTCACCAGCGGCTACTGAGTTCCAAGCTACACTTCGGGACTAGTATGGACCGAGCTTCTACTCTTACCAAGAGCATGACGATGTCGAGTATTTTAGTGGATGCCGAGTATCAGAAGATCACCGATCCAGCTTGAGGAACCCAAGCTTCTACCGACTCAGTAATATTTTGTTTACTTATGCAAGGCCGACTTAGAAATAAGTTTATCTTATGTTATTTTGTATTTGGCCGACCTTGTAAATTGTAATTAAGGGAACGGTATATATATGTATTGTATTATACCATTTGAAATGTGAAAGTGGAAAGTGAAAATAAGAATAATCAGCAGAGACTGCAATAAGGCAGAAAAGCAGAGCATTTTCGCAAAGGAACAGAATAGCCATATCTATCACAGAAGGTGATCAGTACTCAAAGGATCTTATCAGCAATAAAGTTGTAAGTGAAGATCTACTGTTTCATCCTAACAGTTGAATCAGTTTGTAAATCCTTTAA
>MU225145.1:2174996-2200363 GCA_018584345.1 Thuja plicata | reverse complement strand
TAGACTTAACAGTCTTTTGTAAATCTCCTAACAGAGTGCATACTTCATTGTATGTTTGTAAATCCTCTAACAAGGTGGACCTAGCAGTCCAAATTGCTTCTAACAGGGAAGATCATCAGAAGTGATCATTGTAAGCCTTAACTGGCCAACTTTATACTGCAGTACCAAAGTTTTGTGGGTACCATCCCCACCCCAGTTTTAATTTCTATTTGGAAGGTTTCTGGGTCACCAAATCTTTGTGTTATGTGTTATGAATGATTATATTTTCATGCTTGCAGTAGATTAGATGAATGAATGGTCAAAGCATATACATGTGCAGAAATGTTTTAAAGTTTTCAGAGTTACTGATTCACCCCTCCCCTCTCAGTAACTTGGCTAGTCTTGATTATTTCCAACAATACCTTTGACACCAAACTTCACCAGAGAGATGTTGATTGGAAAACTAACTACATTTAAGGCCGCAGAATTGGGAGACACTTTACCTAAAGTTGAGTCAGCATTCAAAGTAGCCATGCACAAGAACAAGAAGACCTCAGTTGGAAATGCAAGCACAAGCAGTAATGATCTGAGAGAAGAACTAGGAGCCTATGCTGATGAATGGGAACAGATATAGGAAGAAGAAAGGAAGCTAGATGAGATTGTTGCACTAATTTACAGAAGAGAAAAGAGAGGTAAGGGTAAGTTTGAAGGCAAATTACCTTTGAAATGATTTTCATGTAATAAGATTGGTCATTTTGCATCTAGATGTCCTACGAGAATTCCAAAGAACAAACCTAAGTTTTTCAAGTCTAAGTTCTCAAAAGATAAGGAATGCTATTATGCTAGTGAAGGAATATATGATGATGAGGATGGTAACTTTGATGAAATTGGATTCATTTCTATTAAGGATGATGAACCTATGCATGAGGAAAATGCATTAGTATCTTGAGTTGAAAAGAAATTTGAATGGGTCATAGATAGTGGTTGTTCACATCATATGACTGGAGATAAAAATAAATTTGTAAGTTTGAAGAAGCATGATGGTGGTGTTGTTAGATTTTGTGACAATACTCCTAAACTTATTATTGGGATTGGATCTATCTTATTGGATGGTAAGACTAACACTGACAATATACTACTTGTTGATGGACTCAAGCATAATTTGTTGAGTGTTGGACAAATAGTGGACAAGGGTTATCAACTAAACTTCATTAATGGGAAATGTTCTATCAAGAGTAAAATAGGAGACTTGATAGCATCTGGTACTAAATCCAGAGGTAATGTATTTGAACTAAACACATATGAAGCTACTTGTTTTATTGCAAAGATTGATGACAGTTGGTTATGGCACAAAAGATTTTGTCATGTTAATTTTGACAACATTGTGAAGGCAAGTATGACAAAAGAAGTAAGAGATCTACCTAAAATTGTTAAGCCATCTAACACTATGTGTAGAGAATGTGTTATGGGGAAACAAACCAGAAGCACTTTCAAGAGCAAAGCCTATTCAGCAAAAGGAAAGTTGGATCTGGTGCATACAGATCTATGTGGCCCTACAAGAACAAGATCATACTATGGAGAAAGGTATTTTATACTCTTTGTTGATGACTTTTCTAGAATGATGTGGGTTACATATTTGAGAGAGAAATCTGAGGCATTTGGCAAATTCAAGTTGTTCAAAGCAAAGGTTGAGAATGAATATGGTTTAAAGATGAAATGTTTGAGATTAGAAAAAGGAGGAGAATTTACATCAGAACTGTTTAACACATATTTTGAAGAAAATGGAATACATAGACAAACTTTAGCTCCTAGAACTCCACAACAGAATGTGATAGAAGAGCAAAGAAACATAACTATATTAGATGCTGCTAGGACTATGTTGCTGGAAGGAAATGTATCACATGTTCATTGGAGAGAAGCAATTGGCACTATTATGTACACACTAAATGAAATTTAGATTAGATAAGGTACAAATAAAACCCTTTATGAATTATGGTTTGATCATACACCTACTGTGAATATTTCAAAATATTTGGTAGTAAATGCTATATCAAGAGAGATGATGAGATAGGCAAGTTTGATGCTAGAAGTGATGAAGGAATCTTTCTTGGTTATTCTACTAAGAGTAAAGCATATAAATATTCCAATTTGAGATTGAGAAAACTAATTAAAAGTGCCAATGTGAGGATAGATGAGAAATTTCAAATTCAGGAAAGAATGTATGATTGTGGTCAAATAACATAAACAAGAGAAGTTGTTGTTGAACCTGAAGAACCCTTGATGATTGAGTATGAGAATGAAGAAGAAGAACATGAAGAAGCTACTGAGACATTGAAGACTCCAAGGTATGTCAAGAAAAACCATCTTGGAGATCAAATTATTGGTGATGCAAGCAAAGGCATGATGACTAGATCTAAATTTAGAGAAGAGATCTGTTTGATTTATCAAGATGAACCCAAGACTACTGATGAAGCATGCAAAGATGAATCTTGGACTAAAGCCATGGAAGAATAACTAGAGCGGATAAAGAAGAACAATACATGGGAGTTGGTTCCAAGACCTAAAAACAAGAATGTGATTGGAACTAAGTGGGTTTTCAGAAAGAAAATGGATGAGGAAGGCACAATGGTAAGAAACAAGGCTAGACTAGTATGTAATGGCTACTCACAACAAGAAGGCATAGACTACGAAGAAACATTCACACCTGTTGCTAGACTGAAAGCTATGAGACTATTCCTTGCTTATGCTGCACATAAAGACTTCAAAGTGTATCAAATGGATGCGAAATATGAATTCTTGAATGGTGACCTAGAAGAAGTGTACATTGAGCAACTTGATGGGTTTCCTTTGATAGATGATGAAAACATGGTTTGCAGACTGAAGAAGGCACTGTATGGACTGAAACAAGCACCGAGGGCATGGTATGCAAGACTGGATAAACATCTACTTCATCTTGGTTTCAGAAAAGGTAATCTAGACAGTAATTTTTATATAAGAACTGATGAAGATTAAATCTTAATTATAGAAGTTTTTTTTGATGATATCATTTTTGGAGGAAATGATAAAATGAGTAAGAAGTTTGCTAAAGAAATGGAGAATGAGTTTGAGATGTCAATGATTGGTGAGATGAAATTTTTTCTTGGTTTGCAAATTAATCAGAGTGAAAATGGCATATTTATATATCAGACCAAGTACCTTAAGGAAATGATGAAGAAATTTGGAATGGAAGATTGTAAACCTATTGGTACACCCATGATAATAGGAAACAAACAAACTAAAAGTGATGAGACTCAAAGTGTTGGGTAGACTAAGTATAGGTCAATGATTGGAGGTCTACAATATTTGAAACACACTAGACCAGATATTACCAATGCAATTGGAATTGTGGCTAGATATCAGGCAGATCCTAAAGAAACACACTTTGCTGCTATGAAAAGAATTTTTAGATATTTGAAAGGAACAATAGAGTATGGATTATGGTATTAAAAATTTGATAATTTTACTTTGCAGGATTTTACTGATGCTAATTGGGTAGGTAATGTGGATGAAAAAAAGAGCACAAGCGGTGGTGCATTTTTCATTGGGAAGAGATTGGTTTCTTGGTTAAGCAAGAAGCATAATTGTATTGCTCAATCTACTGCTGAATCAGAATATGTAGCTACTGCAATTAATTGCACACAAGTTGTTTGGATGAAACTAATGCTGGAAGATATTGGAATAATTTTCAAGGAGCTAGTGGTTATTCATTATGATAACACAAGTACAATAAAAATGTCAAAGAATCCTGTAATGCACTCAAAGACTAAACATATTTCTATCAAGTATCATTTCTTGAGGGAGAAGGTAGCTTTTAAGGAGATTAAACTGGAGTACATAAGCACAAAGGAACATATAGCAGATATATTTACTAAACCTTTGCCAAAAGATGATTTTGAATACTTTAGAGGCATGCTTGGGGTGATGGCCCCTCCCAGTGGTAATTAAAATGATGTAGATATGCATCAGTCCAGTCGATTTTAGAGCCATATTATTCTCTGGAATTGATGTATGGATCTACTACTTAGGGGGAGTGATCACAGGAGAACACTATGGATCACATTTGGGTGATCTTGCACCTGATCAAACATGAAGATTTGAAAAAGCTATTGAAGACTACAGATGAGTTATGGCACCCTTTTCCATTGCTGCCAAAGGGGGAAGGAAGCTATGAGAAAATCCCTACTATTTTGGGAAACTTGTGTTGAGGATATTGAGAAGATTGTATTGAGAGAGAGTACTTTTGGGTTGATGCATATGGATTTTCCCATATGTTTCCATCAATGCCAAAGGGGGAGATTGTTGGATGATATCAGTTTTGGTTACTGATCATGCTGTTGATAGTCATGTTTTGTCACTGATGTCAACATATATCTCTATGGAGAAGACTGACTGACTACTTAATTAGAACGAGTGTACGAACACTATACAAATGAATCAGAAGGATCGAAGTTGGATTTATGTAGGAGGCTGTGTCCTGACCTTACTCTTAAGGTTTCTTAAATTTATGTTACATTATGTGGATGTTACAGTTCATTTGGTGTAGACTATTTTTCTGGACTGCAACTGTGATTCTGGACAGAGAAGGTCTCTGTGTTTTGGGTATATCTTACTGAGGAAGATATTTCAGAACTTGTGAGCTTACTAATAGAGAGCTGACATATGATAGTGAAATGGGTTGAGTTTGATTTCTATTTGGGTACTGATGACGTTAGCTGTGGTGTGTGTTTTGGAGAAGACCTATTTCCTAGCCGACTTCAGACTTGTAACATGTGGAAATTAATTATGAGAGTGGATTGTGGATCTGGAAGTATTTGTGATGAATTGTAAATGCTGTATACTTCATATAGGTACCATGTGTATCTTAGCAAGGGCTTATGTAATTATTTGTATGATGGGAAGCCTTAATTGGCTGACCTAGTTAATTACGTATTAGGAAAGCTTAACTGGCTAACTTGATGGGTTATTGTAAAAGGGTATATGTGAGTGATCTTTTTATTTGTGAATAGTGTGAAAGAGAAAAAAAGAAGAGAAGATATTTTTGAAGCTGCGAAGCTTGATTGATGGATAGAGAGTAGTGTTGATACTTCATTGGGACTGATCAAGCAAAGATAGTTGCTACCAGATAGTTCACTAGATTGTGTATTTGCAGTATACACTTGATGCGGATTGTAAATCCTTGAGGGTGGCTTTAAATTTCTTTGGGAAGTGTGCCTTGGTAGTGAGCCTACTATTTCCTTTGACTCCTAACAGGGTCTGTCTCCTAACAGGGACTGTGTACTATAATGTTGTAACAAGCTCCTAACATGGCTAATATATTTTAACGGGGATACTATACTCTCAGTACATTATTTGTGGGTGTTAATTCCCACTGGGGTTTTACCTTTAACAATTTCCTCGAAAATAAATCTTGTGTTATGGTGTTGTCTATTACTGTGTTATTATTTATATTTGCTGATATGGTTGATAAAGTTTAAAGTTTAATAATCTATACTACAACTGATTCACCCCCCCTCTCATTTTTCTTGTGGACTGTTATTCCTAACATACCTCTATTCTCTCTTCTAACAAACAATGCTACCACTTCATCTAGATTTATTTCTTCCTCCTGTATTATTCCTATTCCTCAACATAGTCTCCAAGATCTTCTCTTAGGTCACCATAGCTGGTGCTCACAATTCCTAATAAGGTTTTTTTCTTATGCACGGTTTCCTTGAATGATGAATCAACTTTAGGTAAAGTATCTCCCAATTCTGCAGCCTCAAAAGTAGTTAGTTTTCCAATCAACATCTCTCTAGTGAAGTTTGGTGTCAAAGGTATAATCTACTCTGTAGCTTGTACTTTGGTTCTATATGCAGGTGTCAAAGATATGAGTATCTTTGCAATCACTTCTTCCTCACTATAAGTACCTCCAGAGTTTCTAATGTCAGTAACCACTTTAGTAATTCTCTGTCCATATTCCCTAATGTTCTCATCTTCTCTCATCTTTAGTGATTCCATCTTTGTCTTCCAATTTTTTAGCTTTTCCTATTTTGTAAATTTGTCTCCTTCATATAGTGCTTCCAATCTTGTCCAAATCTCATGCGCAGAGTCCAATTCTTTTACTTCTATGAATTCAAATTTAGAAAGTGTGCTGATAAATGATTCCCTTGTGACCATATTACATGAAAATAGTTTCTTTTCATCTTTAGTAGCTTTCTCCAGTTTGTCCTTAGTTTCTATCTTCTCATTCTTCTTTGTGATCATCCAGTAGTCAATTCCCAAAAATAGCAAATGTGTTCTCATCTTGTTCTTCCAACTATCAAAGTTTTCAGGATCAAATTTTGGACTATCCTTCCTATAGTTAGACATCTTTAGGATCACCTCAAGCTATTAAGCTTTCTCTCTAAGGATCAGTAGCTTTGATACCAATTGTTAGGAATAACAATCCACAAGACAACTGAGAGGGGGGGTGAATCAGTTGTGATATAGATTATAAAAATTTAAAAATTTAAAACCAAAAATTCAATGCAAATGGTAACACAGTAAATGCCAATACAATAACACAATACTTTTTGTCGAGGAAACCCTGTTAAAGGTAAAACCCTGATGGGAATTAGAACCCAAAAATAATGTACTGAGAGTATAGTATCCCTGTTAAAAGATTTAGCCTTGTTAGGGGCTTATTACTATAACCACCCTAATTTGGTCTTCTATGACCATAGACCCTATTTTCCCTAAGTGTGATCATACCCCCAATTATGTCAAAACAATTCTTCAAATTACTGGCATAATTCTTTCAAATAAAATTTAATCTCCTAAGCGATTTAATCACTAAATTACATTAATTGCCTTAGCCAATCAATCAATTCAATTCAATTCTATCAAAATAAATAAAAAACATGGCTAAAGTAATTAATTAAAAGGAATTAAATAAAATCCTAATTACACCTCATCACTTGAAAAAGCCAATCCCGTAGCCTAATTAATCTAATTAATTGGCTATAGTCCTAATTAATTATCAAAAGAAAACAAAAGCTTAAATAATGAATTTCCCTATTATTGAATGAATATATTAATATATAATTCATTTCATTAATATTCCCTTTAACCCCTAACCTAACCTATCTCAACCACCTTAACTCCTGGGTTTGAACTAATCCCAACCTCTTCACCCATGCTAAGCCTAATTCTAATCTTAATCCCATCCTAACCCAGTTCCTAATGATGTCACATTCCTAAACTATTGATTAGGAATTCAACTCATTCCAAAAAGTCCACATTCTCAAGCTCCCCTTCCCTCAAAGTCCACATTCTCAAGCTTGGACTTACACCCTCACCATGCTTCGTTAAATCTCTCATAAATGCATCATTAATGCATATACCCTCACCATGCCTCATAAATTCTATCCCTCATTAATGCTCTTACACATGAATTTAATGACCCTATCTCTCCTCTCACTCCTAATTTATTTTATAAATAGAATGAGTTTTAAGCTCAATGGGCCCCTAATTTTGGATTGTTGAAAGCATTGTTATGTTGTTCATATTAATAGAAATTTACATTGCATCATAGATTTCATGTTATGCATTGTTATAATCTTCATTTTTAGAGCTTAGAATCCATATTTCTTGAGCATGTAGATAAGTTTCATTTGAATCTTTCATTCTAGGATTGTATATGTCACTGACAAATGCATAATCTGAGGGCAATTATAGAATTTTTCATACTCCTCCTAGATAGGAAGAAATAGGTCGATTTTAGTGATTGATATGCTTGATAACCTTTGTTGTGTTGTGTTGCAGCTGTAGGAACCACAAAATAACACACACAATTACAAAATTACAGTACATAGTCCCTGTTAGGACACAAACCTTGTTAGGAGTCAAGAAAAGTAGTAGGCTCATTGCCTAGGCACACTAACCAAAGAAGGTTAAAGCCACCCTCAAGGATTCACAATCCGAACAAGTGTATATAGGAATATAAAATCCACTGAACTGTCTGATAGCAATTGTCTTTTCTTGGTCAATTCCAATGAAGTACTCTTATCAAAAACTCTGCTCTACATGCAACAAAAAAATAAGCCTCACAACTTTCACTTCTCTTCCTTTTCAATCTCTTCCACATCTTTCCAAAATAAAAGATCTCCCATATATACCCTTTTACAATAATTCATTAGGTCGGCCAGTTAATCTTTCCTAATACAAAAATAATTAATAAGGTCGGCCAATTAGGCTTTCCCAATATACAAATGATTTTTTAACCCCTTGCTAAGATACATGGTACCTATAAAAAGTAAATATCAAATACAATCCATCAATTATACTCCCAGATCTGCAATCCACACTCACGATTCATATTACACACTACATGTCTGAAGTCGGCCACCAAATAGGTTTCCTCCATAATACACGCCATAGATGACATCACCAGAATGATCACACCAATAAAACACAACCCAATATTCCACAATATGTCTATAGTCCTCTAGTGAGCTCGCTTCATCTAAAATATCTTTGCCAGTAAGGTATACCCAAAACACAGAGACCTTCTCTGTCAAGCATCACAGTTACAGTCCAGAAGCCAGTCTTCACCAAAACAATTGTAACAACCTCAATATGTAACGTAAAGCCAAGAAAACTTAGGAATAAGGTCATCACACATACTTCTTCATGTAACCAACTTTGATCATTCTGAAACATCCGTACAGTGTTCGTACACTTCTGCCAGTCAAGTAACCAGTCTATCTTCTTCATAGAAACATATGTTGACATCAGTGACAAAACATGAATATCAATAGCATGATCAATACCCAAAAATGATATCATCCAAAAAAGTCCTTATTGCAAGATTTCTTCACCTTATTTTACAACATTTGGTATTAGAGCTAATGATTCTTTTGAGAGAGAAACACCTTTCTCTTTAAGTGTTGGAGGTTTTTTGTTGTAGTGAGAGCTTTTGTTTTGTGGGTTTTTTGCATATTTGAGAAAGGTTTTATACCATGGCCTCTACCTATTGTCAATATATTGTGAAGTTCAATGGTACTAGTTACGATATGTGGAAGTTAAAGTTGAAGATCTCCTTTAAGATAGAGATCAGTGATTGCTAGTTTTAGAAGAAAAGAAACTAGAGGATTCTACCCTACCAGACGCAGAGTGGAAGAATTTAGACAAGAAGGAACGATGAACCATTCAGTTTTTTCTCTCATACTTTGTCCTCCTGAATGTCTCTATAGAAGAAACAACCTACAAGATATGGAGGAAAATAGGTGATATCTATCAAACTAAGAGTTTGTCTAACAATATATATTCGTAAAGGTATTTGTATTATTTGAAAAGGAAAGAGGGTGACTCTATTTATGAAAATTTAAATGCATTTAATTTTATTTTAAGGTAGCTTTCTTCAATAGATGTTAAGATAGAAGATGAAGATAAGTGTATCTTTCTGATTTTCACTTTTCCTAATTCTTGGGGAAATCTAATTTTTTCCATGTGTAGAGGTGGTTGTGAGCCTAAGATGGACAATATAGTTCCTCTTCTTCTTTTAGAAGAGATGAGGAGAAAGATTATGAATGCTGGCTCCTAAGATGCCTGGCATGTGCTAGGATGGCCTATGGAGAAAGAGGCTAAAGGGGATAAGAAGAAGAAGGATAAGTCAAAATGATGTTCTAAGAACCCTAGAAAAAGAAGAGAGAACTGTTGGAACTATGGTAAGATATGACATGTGAAGGAGTGCAAAAATAAGAAAAAGGGCATTGATATTTACATGGATAAGTACTCAGATGATGGTGATTCTGATGCTCTACTTATTTAAGCTAATTATATTAGTAATGATGCTTGTATTGTTGATTCAGGTTCTTCCTACCATACAAATCATCACAAGGACTAGTTTTATGAGTATAAGGAATGTTAGACCCATTAAAAAACTTTCATGGTTCCAAGATTTCTTTCCTTTCTCTGCAATTGTTTCTGGTCTTTGGTTAAGGCCCTAAGTCTTGTTCAGTAAAAATTTTGGAAATAAAACCCTAAACCCTCAAGACTTGTTCTATTTCCACGTTACCTTTTCTGAGTCACTTAAGTTTTATAAGCCCATGTGTTTTAATTAACGTTGTCGAGCGGGGCCACTTTATCACTTTGTAAGACCAAAAAAAGGCATGAATAACATATCTAGGTAACCACAAACCCTAAACAATATGCTAACCTATCTAATCTAACATTAGAGCCATTGAAATAGGAATTCACAACTAATATGCAATAAAAAGATAAGAACTCCCTTCAAATAATTCTCAAATGTACTCCTTCTTCTCCATAAAGGTAGATTATGTTTCTCTTTGACAATAACACAATTTCACAAAGTACTCGAAAGCACAAGTTGATAATGAGAATACTAGGAGATAGTGGTTCTAACCTTGAATGTGAAGAATGCATCTCAATTTATAGAAAATGAGAGGCAATTAGGTGAATATTGCATAGAATCAACACATAATGAAGGGAAAGGTAGGTAGGATATTTGGAAGCATGATATGGGGGAAAATGAATAAGGAGATATTGAATATATTGAAGATATTAAAGAAGAACCTTAATAGGGATGTGAATCCTCAATTAAGGGATATGACAATTAGGTGAGATTAGGAGGATTTAATTAAATAAATAAATCAATATTCCTCACAAATCAAAATTAGTATTTATGAAATTATAAAATCCCATAAATTTAGAATTAGGCAATTAATTGATTAAAAATTAATTAATTTTGAAGACTTAGGGAAAATGGGAATAAATAAAGTTAATTTATCTATTCAATTAGGACATAGGGATAAACTATAGGTTATTCATCCCAAGAGGGTAGATTAGTGAAATATCGATCAAATTGAAGGTATTAATGTTGAATTGAAATGATTTTGATGATATTGATAAGGATTAGGATCAATTCTGAGGATTCTGGAATAGTTTAGGAAATCATGAGGCATCGATGAGCTTTGACAATGCACTCAAATAATGATGTTTGGAAATGATTGAATAGCGCCAATGAACTTTGATGGCATCATAGGATTAAAATAGAAATGGGGAAACATCGATGAACTTGGACAATGTTCCCGAAATTATAATTATCAGAAATAGTATTGATGATCTTGTCAACACTATTGAATTGATAATTATAGATTGATAATGATAACATCGATGAAATTTGACAATGTTATCAAATAGATGATTAAAGGGATCCAAAGCATCGATAAACTTGGACAATGCTCCTGAAATGATGACAAGATTGATCTGATTTGGAAGAGGGTTTGATCGATTTGGAAATTTGGTTAATTAGGCATCGATGATCTTGGACAATGCCCTAGAATGGTTGGAATGAGTCCAAACAATTATGAAAGAATGGAATAGAATAGGTTTGAATTGATTTAGGATGATTTGGAATGGCTTAGGATTGAATAGGATTGGTTTAGGATTGAATAGGATCAGTTTAAGATCGAATAGGATCGGTTTAGGGTTGATCAGAACTGATTTGGAAAATGATCGGTTTGATAAAGTGAGTAGAAATATTAGTAAATAATTGAACAATTTTGTAATATTCAACCATCAATGAAAGAAAAAATGTTGTTATATAATAAAGATCATATGCGCAACATAGAGGAATAATTAGGTCGCAAAACAATGTTTCAATTGTAATGCTAAAAATGTTAAAACACGTAGAATAGAAGGCTCAAACCATTTTTAGGTGTCTACACACTTATGTCTTTAGGTTTCATGTGTTTTATATCCTCATGGGGTTTTAATATTTCCCTAATTCCTAAGTTTATTTCCCTGATAAAATTTATACTTTACATCTCCCATGCATGTCTTTCTTAATCAAAAGTTCTCGCTTTTCCTTAAAGTGCAAGATGAGGTTTTTTACGGTTCAAGGAATCACACCCTTTTGCCACATAGCATTGTTGATATCACCAAATCCAGGTTTTCAAGGGCCGATAAAGGTTGTGCAGATGCGATAAGATCTACGGCTATTGCTTTCCTTTGATCGTAGAGATGAAGCTTTTTACCATTCGAGGCATCATGACAGAGTTCCACATGTTCGTAGTTGGGCTAGGCTAAAGTCAAATGATGGTTAAAGGGTGGTTAGTTTAGTTTTCATCGTATGGCTGGCACTTTGCCTTAGGCTGAAGATGCATGGAAGATAGTCTTTAAGGCAATCCATTGTGGCAACACATGGCGGTTTGTGGGACCTGGTTAGAGATCAAGGGAAGTTAATGAGTGATCAAGTCAGATTTGATCGTGCAGATGGTGCTTTTCCTTAACCTCAAGATGTGGTGATGATACCATTCAAGGTATTGCGCCATCTCAACGTGTGACAGTTGTTAGATTTGGGGCCCGTTTGAAGTCAATTAACTAATGGTTAAGTCTCAAGAGATCTTATGGCTGGCATAAAGCCTCAAAAGAAAGATGAGTTAGATCTAACGTTCAAGGCATTGCACCTGATAGACATGCAAAAAGTTGTAGGCCAGATTTGAAGCTTAAGACAAGGTAGTGGGAAGATAACTTAATTTTCATCCAATGGGGAACGTAAATCCTTGGAAATGAGATGTATTCAAATTAATCATCAAGGAATTACGCCCTTGCACTAGGTGTCCCAAGTGGGTCCAGATTAGCAACAAGGTAATGAAGGTAAAAGGCTATCAGTTTTGAAAAGATCGTATGGTCAGGGCTTTTCCTTATGAAGAAGATGCACAAAAGATAACTGTTAGGATTAACAAGGAAGAAATAAAATTTACATGCAGAAATATAATCTATAACAGAGAATAATAAACCAAACCAAAAGAGAACACAAGACACAAAGATTTAACGTGGTTCACCCAATCCCTGTGCTACAACCACCAAACAACAAAGTCCAATATTATTCTTATCCAGTGATTACAATCAGATCGCAATGCACAGATCCCTCATAGCTCAATACTGCTGTAAAACATACAACATAATAATGAAACCCTAACCCTAAGCTAATTTATACAAAATTTATGCCGCTTTAGGGTTAGAACATGTCGGTCAAGAAATTGGCCAAAATAAGAAAGGTAAATCACTTGAAAGGTAAATCACTTTCCTAATCAGTCACCATAATATGACAATCTCCCACTTGGGGACTGATCAGACTCCACATAAACCAACAATTTCCCACTTGGAGACTGATCTTGTAGCTAAACCACTACCCTGTGAAGCTCTCACTAGATCCAACCTTCCTAGACTCTGCTGTTCTATTATTCTATTCAATCTAGAAGACCAACCAAAGATGAACAAGAATTCAGCTTCTCCCTCATTACAACCTTTGTACACATATCCACTAGATTATCATCTATATGAATATTTTCCATCTTTAACTATCCATCATCCAAAACTGACCGAATGAAATGATACGACAAGTGTACGTGCTTTGTCTTTGAGTGCAAAGAAGAATTCTTTGCAAGATGAATGACACTCTAGCTGTCTGAATATAGATAGTTATCCACCTATGGATGTCCCAATTCTTCCATGAAGAATTGAAGCCATATCATCTCCTTGGCTTCCTAAGTAGCAACAACATACTCCACCTCTGTAGTGGATAAAGCATTCACCTTTTGTAACTGAGAAATCAAACTCACTACTGTCCCACCAATAGTAGATACATAACCTGTAGTACTCTGCCTAGTATCTATATCTCCTACCAAGTTTGAGTCATCATAGCCATGAACAGTAGTAGTAGAGCCCCCAAAGTGTAAACACTTATTAGATGTACCTCTCAAATATCTGAGAATCCATTTGATTGCATTCCAATGCTCAATCCTAGGGTGACTCATATACCTATTAACAACTCCTACTGCATGTACAATGTCTAGCCTAGTACATACCATAGCATACATTAATCTCCCTATAGCTGAAGCATAAGGTATCTTGGCCATTTTAGCCTCTTCTTCTGGTGTCTTTGGACACATCTCCTTAGTCAATTTCAAATGAATAGGAAAAGGTGTAGTGACAACTTTGGCATCCTTCATGGAGACTATTTGCAACACCTTTTCAACATAATCAGCTTGAGATAGAGTTAATTTTCTATTCTTCCTATCTCTACAAATTTTCATGCCAAGGATTTGTTTTTCTGCCACCAAATCCTTCATAGAAAAATATTTTTCTAACTATTGTTCCAACCCCTTAATATGATCCATGTTAGACCTAGCTACAAGGATATCATCAAGATATAAACATAAAATAATGTAGCTGTCCTCATTTAACCTCTTGAAATAAACACAATGGTTAGAATTACGTTGAGTGTATCCATTCTCATTCATAAAAGTATCAAACTTAATATACCATTGTCGAGGTGCGTGCTTCAAGCCATACAAACTTTTCTGCAATTTGCACACTAAACTCTCCTTACCCTTGACCTCAAATCCTTGTGGCTGTACCATATATAATTCTTCACTCAAATCACCATGATGAAAAGTTGTTTTAACATCAAGCTGCTCTAAATGCAAATCTTCAGTAGCCACAATACTTAAAATAGTATGAATAGAAGTCATTTTAACAACTGGAGAAAATATCTCATCAAAATCAATACCATGTTTCTATGCAAATCCTTTTACAACTAATCTGGCTTTAAATATTTTCTTACCTCCATCTTCTTCTTTCAACCTGTAAACCCATTTATTCTGCAAAGCCCGTTTACCTGTACGTAACTTACATAAATCCCAAGTCTGATTTTTCAGCAAGGAGTCTATTTCACCTGTCATTGCAGAATCCCACTGAAGCTTTGTATCCACCTGCATAAATTCATTATAACAATCAGGTTCACCACCATCAGTTAATAAAATAAGGTGAAAACCTATTTGGAGGTCTACTTAGCCTTGTTGACCATCTAACATTCACTGGGGTGTGTGGTATTTTTTGTTGCTCTTGTTGCAGAGCATAAGGAATTACTGGAACATTATCTTTTGGAGTATCATCCAACTCTACATAATCAATGTCTTTCTTATCATGTTGTCGCAACAGATCTTTGTACAACACTTTCTCATTGAATATGACATCCCTACTTCTTAAAATTTTATGATTTTCAAAATAAAAAATTCTATACCCAAATTCATCAATGCCATATCCAACAAATACACATTTCTTTGATTTTTCTTCCAGCTTGGTTCTATTTTCAAAATCTATATGTGCAAATGCTTCACAACCAAAGGTTCTGAGAAAAGAATAACTTACCTTCTTACCAGTCCATGCTTCCTCTGGAATACCACAACCCAAAGGAGTAGAGGGACCTTTGTTGATTAAATAAAAAATAGTATTTACAGCCTCTGCCCACATGTTTAAGGGGAGCCCAGCATGTAATCTCATAGTCCTTGCACGCTCCATTATTGTCCTGTTCATGCGTTTAGCCACTCCATTTTCTTGTGGAGTTCTTGGGACCATTTTCTACCTATGGATACCATTAGAGGAACAATAATCTTCAAATTATTTGCTACAATACTCACCACCGTTATCAGATCTGAGACATTTTAATCTTTTACCAGTCTCATTTTCAACCAAGCTTTTCCATTTCTTAAAATTTTCAAACACATCAGATTTCTGCCTAAGGAAATAAATCCATACTTTCCTAGTTGCACCATCAATGAAAGTAACATAATACTAAGAGCCACCAAGGGAAGATACATGAGCTGGCCCTGATACATCTATATGCACAAGCTCTAATTTATCATCTTTCTTTTCCTTCCCACCCTTCAAGAAACTAACTCTCTTTTGTTTCCCATACACACAACTTTCATAGAAATCTAAATTTACACATTTCAAACCTGGTAAAACTTTCTTTAAGTGAAGTAATTTCATACCTTTCTCACTCATGTGCCCAAGTATGTTGTTCCATAGTGTTGTTTCTGTATCTACAACAACTATTTCATGTTCAACCCACTCAACTGCAACAACTGTTCCTGAACATTCATTTTTATCTATAAAAATTAAAGTAGAAGGAAAAATATTGCATGTATAGAGATATAAGGTGCCTACTTTCACACCTTTTGCTACTACTAAGGAACCTTTTGAGACCTTCCAATTTTTATCATTAAAAGTAACTGTGCAACCCTCATCACCTAGTTGCCCTGCTAAAATTAAATTTCTACTCAGCCTTGGAACATGTCTTACTTCTTGTAGTAGCCAATGATTCCCATTCTGCAACTTAATCTTAATTATTCCCTTCCCAACAAATTGACAAGGTTCTTTATCTCCCAAATAAACTAGCCCAAAATCACCTTGGACATAATCAATAAAATAACTCCTATGGGGTGTAGCATGAAAAGAAGCCCCTGAATCTAGAACCCATGAATCATCAGAATTTTCAAGGGAAAGGGCCAAAGCATCATCATCAAATTTATTACTTACCACATTTGCCTCTTTATTGCCTTCTTGTTTGTCTCCTTCTTTATTTTTCTTAGACCAACAATATTTCTTCTTATGACCTAGTTTTCCATAGTACCAACAGTCACTAGTTCCTCTTGATTGAGACCTCTTTCCCTTTGACTTCCCTCATGATTTCCCATGATTTCCAGAGTTGCTTCCTCTATCTCTTGTTCTGCCTCTTCTTTTTGCATTCAACATGCTACTTGATGTAGATACACTTGAGCTTTTCCTATGAATTTCCTTGCTCAGAATAACAACAATAACATCGTCAAATTTTAGGGTGTTTGTATTAGAAACAGAGTTACTAACGACCATTATCAAGCTATTCCAACTTTCTGTCAAAGAACATAGAATCAAGAGAGCCCTAATTTCTTCATTGAAATTAATATTCATAGAGGATAATTGACTAGTAACTATATTAAACTCATTTAAATGATCAACCACTGACCCACCTTCTACCATCTTCATATTAAATAAACTCTTCATAAGAAATACCTTATTCGAAGTGGAAGGCTTTTCATACAACTTTGCTAGGGATTCCATCAGGTCTTTAGTTGTCATTGATTTCATAATATTAAAAAACACTGATTGAGCTAGGCATAAGCGAATGCTGCCTAGTGACTTTCTATCCAAAATGTTCCAATCCTCCTAAGACATAGCTGGATCTTTCTTGGACACTCCTTCCAAATGTCGCCATAAATCCTTCTGATAGAGATAGTCTTCCATCTGCATTTTCCATAATTGAAAGTTCTGCCCATTAAAATTTTCAACCTTCAGCCTACCCTCATCTGCCATAACTCCCACTTGACCATGAGATTCCCACTCAACCATGAGACCTTCCTATAAAGGATAACTAAAAACAACCATAGCTCTGATACCACTTGTTAGGATTAACAAGGCATAAATAACAGTTACATGCAGAAATATAATCTATAACAGAGAATAATAAGCCAAACTAGAAGAGAACACAAGACAAAAATATTTAACATGGTTCAGCCAATCCCTATGCTACGTCCACTAAACAAAAAATTCCAATATTATTCTTATCCAGTGATTACAATCAGATCGTAATGCACAAATCCCTCACAGCTCAATACCGCCGTAAAACATACAACATAATAATGAAACCCCTAACCCTAAGACAATTATAACAAAATTTATGCCGCTTTAGGGTTAGAACATGTTGGTCAAGAAATTGGCTGAACCCCACACATTGAAGAAAGGTAAATCACTTTCCTGATCAGTCACCATAATATAGAAATAACCTTTGAGGTAGTGCACCTAGCGTCCACATGTCCTTCCCAGTTAAGTGGTACCTACAGTTTTGAGGCTGGTGAGGTAAAGTAAAGTTCAGGTAAGTTTGAAAGAATTTGACCGTGGGCGTAAATCCTTATGGGAAAGATGCGGGGAAGATAGTCTTTGAGCAATTGCGATGGGGTGATACCTGGCAGAATCTGATCTGAGTGCCCGGATAACTTAAAGGGAATCCACGACTGTGTTTTAAACTTAATATGTGACTTGATCTCGATCGTCTGAATCTCTTTCCGCACCACCTGTGACCTTTATAACTAAATTTAAAATATTTAAATCTTTTTCTTAAAAGGGTTTCATGGTGGTTGACTGATATTTTGTCTCAGACCCATTAATGAACCAATATGATCTTATGGGTCAACTTTGTATAACTGTTGGACAGCGTAGAGACTGGAATATGATATGGAAAGATAAATTATGTCTAGACTTGATAGATGGGGTTTCTAATTAGATGGATAAATTCTTATAGTGGCGCCTGGTCTCTTCTTCATTTATGTTGAGCTTCTCTCCATGTTTTGGCTTGATATTTTAGACTTTAGTGTATTACGCTCACATCCATGGACTATGACAATTAATATTAGATCAAATTTTATCAGATTGAAGAGAAAGATAGGGTTTCAACTTGATCATAAAATTGAATCCTTGCATTGATTGGTTGCAAACCCTAACCCTAAATGGTCCCAAGATTGTTGCATTCCTGTTCCTATAATGGAATTTTCAAGACCATTTAGTAGGGGTTAGAAAATTGGGAGAAATATTGTAAGCATTAGGCTTGTATTTGTTTCCAGTCTATGATATAGCAGATGTTGTTCAGATTGTATTAAGATAGAATTGAAAGTTGTATGATCTTTTTTATATTGTCTTATTTTGTATTTCCTTGTCATATTGATGTAGAAACTAGATTTCATCATAGTTATTATAAGTATTTTCATAGTTTAAGTCTCTCCTTTGTGTTATCTTTTGAGTTGTAAGTTTTCTAGCTTAATGTATAAGTCTTGCTTATGCATATGTGTACTCCACAAGTCTTTGATTTTAGATCAAATTAAAATTCTTTGGATATTACATTGATTCTACTAGATTATCTACGGAAGGATATTATAAGCAGTGTGTGATCTGAGATATTTATTTTTATGGCTTTGAGTCTATACCAATAGGTTTGTTTCAGTTCTCAGTATTGTATTTAGGAATTTACCCAATGGATAAGACACTGATCCAGAACTAGTATATTCTCTTGAGATATATGTCTGATAGGTTTGGCTATGTTCTGTGACTGAATTTACATCAAAAACCATTTCGTTTCCTTTTATTTTTTACATTTGTTTGTTGTTTTCCTACATGGTAGTGAAGAGTCAATAAGTGTGTGGTTACCATTTAGTACTTACTTGCCATTTATCTGTTGTAAACATCCATAGTTGTAAAGAGTTGTGAAAGTTGAATATTTATTTGGATTAGGTGCACCCACCTTGGGTTTGTAGAGCCAGAAGAGTAGAGGGAAACCTTGTCATATAGTTGGTCTAGTTACCTTGCAGAGCTCTCATAATTGGAGCTAACCATTCCTAATATTAGTCTCAAGGTATATTGGTTGCTTTTAGAGCATAATAGTTTCAAACACCAACTAGGAATATAATGGAGGATAAGTTTTTCTTGTTGACAATGCCTCAGTGAAGATTGTTGGCAAAGGAAAGGTAAATTTGTGTTTCACTAATGGGAGGATTATTTTCATTGATAATGTTTTACATATTCCAAATCTTACAAGAACTTTAATTTCAGTTTACAAATTGAATGATTATATAATTCATGTGACATTTGATTAGTCTAGTTACAGTTTGGTAAGGGGAAGTTTGGTAGTTTCCAAAATATATCGCATAGTGACTTTGTTTAAGCTGCATGGTTCTACTCTTTCTAATTTAGCTTTTGTAATTAGGACTAAAAATGCATGTATGTTGTGGAACCATAGATTAGGTCACATTGGTGAAAAGGTCTTAAGACCATTCTAGATAAGAAACTAGTTGCGGGGATTTTTTATTATTCTATTAGTAAGATTGATTTCTGTGAGTACTATGTGTTTGGTAAACAAAATAGATCTTCATTTCCTAAAGGATTTAATAAATTTAAGAGACTTTAAGAGATTATTCATACGGATGTATATGGTTCTAGTGGATGTGGAATATTTGAATAGATCTTTGTATTATATTTCCTTCATTGATTATGTCTCAAGATATACTTGGATTTGTTTTATGCATTCAAAATCTAAAGTTTTCACTAAGTTTCAAAACTTTAAGGCAATGGTTGAAAAGTAATCAGATTATAAGATAAAAGTATTGAGATCTGATAATGTGGGTGAATATTGCTCTAGGTAATTTGATGAGTTTTGCAAACATGTAGGAATTTTTAGGTAGAATAATACACCTTACACTCCCCAACAAAATGGGGTAGCAGAAAGAATGAACTATACATCAATGGAAAGTGATAGGATCATGTTAAGTAGTGCTAAGATAGATAAATGTTTGTGGACAAAAGCTATCGGTACATATTTTTATTTGATTAATATATCTCCTTGTAAAGGTCTCATTGATAAAAATCCTTATGAAATGTGGTTTGGTAAAAATCCTTCAGTTTCACATTTAAGGGTCTTTGGTTGTGAGGATTTTTCTCATGTGCCTAAAGAGAAGCAATCTACATTGGATCCAAAATAGAAGAAATGCATCTTTGTAGGATATGGTGAGAATGTAAAAGGTTATAAGATTTGGAATCCTCTAACCTAAAAAATGATTTTTTTCTAGAGATATGATGTTTAGGGAATTTAGCGCTGACTCAAGTGAAGAACAACCAAAGGAAAATTCAAAGATGCAGATGTGGAAGAACAAAGAGATGGACAAGAAGATGGAGATGAAGAAGAGAGTTCAAGTGAAAGTTTTGAAGATTCAGTTGTGAAAAAAGAAGTTGATCATAATGAGGAAGAACATGAGGAAGAACCTCTTACTCCACCTTTTAGAAGGTCCACAAGATAGAGGAATCTAGTTGATAGGTGTAGCCCACCAAATTTAAATTGTAAATTTTCTTTACTTTGTACTGACGATGAACCTAGATCTTACAAGGAGGCACTCTCTTCCAAAGAAAATGAATATTGGATGCAAGCCATATAGGAGGAGAGGAAAACTTTGGATAGTTGTGACACTTGGGATCTTGTTAGTTTTCCTAAAGGAAGAAATCCCATTGGATGCAAGTGAGTATTTAAGAATAAATTTAGAGCATATGGTCAGTTAGAGAGGTGCACAAATAGATTGGTGGCCAAGGGCTACTCCTAGAGAGGAGTTGATTTTAGTGAAATATTCTCTCCTATTTCTAGGTAAACTTATATTAGATTTCTATTATCTATTGTTTCTTCTTGTGATTTTGAGATAGAGAAAATGGATGCTAAAACTACTTTCTTGCATGTGGATCTTGAAGAAGATATTTATATGTGGTAGGTTGATGATTTTGTTGAGAAAGGAAAAGAAAACTTGGTTTGTAGGTTAAAGAGGTCATTATATGGTTTGAAAGAATGATCCAGGATGTGGTACCAGAAGTTTAATGCTTTTGCATTAAATTTGGGTTATATTAGAAGCGGGGAGGATCACCATATTTAAATTAAGATTATTGATGATCCGTTATTAACTAGTTCCTTATATGTTGATGACATGTTTATTGGTAACAACAAGGCAATTATTAAATAGATTAAAGATAAAATTTATAGCACATTTGATATGAAGGACTTGGGGGCTACTAGATATATTCTTGGGATGGAGATCAACAAGGTTCGGCTTCACATAAATCTTTGGTTAAGTCAGAGTATGTTGGCACCATTTTGCAAAGATTTAAAATGTAGGACTATAAACTAGTGACTATTCTATTTCTGGTTGGTAATAAGTTGAGTTTTGACATGTGTCCTAAATATGATGATGGTATTGAAGAGATGCCTAATGTTCCTTATGCTAGTGTCTGTTGGTGTTTTTTCTTGCTACCCCAATCCTAGGTGAGAATATAATATCTAGATTATGGGATTTGAAACCTAGGATGAATATTAAGCACCATCAACAAACTAAGGACAAGAAAATCCAACATTTACAAGGCCTACAAGCCTTCTTCACTTTGAGCTCCACAAGACTAAGGAAGGTGCACCTCTTTTAAAGGTCCACACGTACAATAGACTTCCAACAACCAACACTTTGCAGACCTACAACTTTGTGGATAGTTCTCAGATTTACAAAAAATGGGTGTTCATATTTCTTCAATTGCAAAGAATAATCCCATTTTGGTTTTCACTAAGAATAAATAAATAGATAAATAACTCCTAATGACCTAAAAGTAACATAATTTGAATTTATTTGATGGCTCCTTGAAAATTACTCAAGCTCACAAAGATCAGTGCCTTTAGCAAGGGCAATAGATCAGAACAAATGAACAAATGAAATCAGAACAATCCATATGTCAATGCCTTACATTAACATACCCACTTGTCTTATCACTAATTTCTTCTTATAAATTCATTTGTGTATTAAAATATGCAAATATCTACTCAAATTATTTAACTCTCCCCTTAGAAGAGACCCTAGAATATATACTTCAATAAAAAAAAAATGCTGAAAGACAACCTTGAACATCCTTGATATTGCAAGATCATACAAATCTGACTACAAAATTCCAAATCACAATTATCTAGACAAAGAAATTAATCTCTTTCTTTAAGAGAGCCAAGGAATAGACAACCTCATTTCAGGGGATCTACAGTGGATAAAATTGAAACCTCCTTAATGCTTTCAATTTATATAACCTGGAATTGTCAAACTGGAGAAAACTTAATGACAATTCATACCTTTACCAAACTACTAAATCCCTTGTTCATAAAAGACTATTTAAAAATACATCTATATCTGCAACCGAAGACTAAGCACACTTTATACAAACTTGAAAAGAAAATTTCAAAACTAGAAACACAATTGGAACCTACTTTTTAACAAAGTTTTAGAACCCTCAAAAAGAGAAGAGAAAAGGATAAATAGAAGAGAAACCCTAAAATCCACTCTGGCTTTGACACCTATCCTTTCTTCAAACCCTAATCCACTGAAATCCTTTCTCTCTCTGACCACCGTCCTTTGTCTATCCTGCCCATAATCTGGTTTTTAAAACTAGTCAACCCAACAAACCCTCACCTTCTTGGTCTCATCATGTCAGCCACATTTATGTCGACCCGTGAAACAACCCGACCCATCTACCAAAATATCTGATTCATCACACTGCCATGGAAATCAAAATCCTTGTAAAAAAAAGAAAATCAAATAAAAGCATTGCTAATGGTCACCTTCGCGTGCCAAAAACATCCAACGACCCAAATTAAACCTCAATATTAAGTTTAAAAGCCATCCATCGATCCCATTTAAAAATACCCAGGCATTGAGTAAAAAGATAACCAAAAGCTCGGTCAACCACCTCTTGATCACCACATGGGTGGCCCTAATTGTCCTGTGAATCCACCTGTTCAAAACCTCATCTATGTTGGCCCCAAAAAACCAATATCCAACCCAAGACACATGGTGCCATCATGTTATCCCACACACATTATCTTCCTTTCAATTTTATTCGTGTGATTATGAGAAGCGTTAGATTTGGGCTCTCGTTAATCCCCCTTTTATCTATCTTTCTGCCACACGTCACACTCCCGTAATCCCACAAAATTTCTTGCTCCTAATCAACCTGATTGTGGGATCATGAGAGCATGACACCTAGTGTCCCCATACCTACACCTCATTTCCTTCATCGCTCTATCCTGAACAGGTGTTGCAAGATCGTAATCATGTGATCCTTCTCTCTCTACATCACTCTTCTTTGCAGGATCACATGAAGATGCCACATATCCACCCCAACCCCACTGCTTTCCTTGCCACCTATGCCATGTGGCACCACTTGGTTCACTTCCACCTCTACCACATCACCTATCTAATCCGCCATCCCTGCCACATGTTGCAACCTTGCAATCCCATCAAGTTTCTCACTCGTAGTCACTTAGATCATGGGAAGACGCCACCTAGAAGCCTTCCCATTTGTCTATCTCACTACTTTTATAGCCTACTCTACCATGCGTCACACCCTTGCAATCCTATGGAATTTCCCTTTCCTCATCATTCTTCTTTGTGGGATTGCGAGAGCTCGCCACCTGTCTCCCAACCCCAGAACAGGCCCATACTACTCCTCATTAACCACCGGCTTTTTTCCCCCTGACCGCGTATTTGTGAACCAACTACCAAAAGGTGCATGCCTTTTTGGAACTTCATTCTTGTGCGCTGTGATATAAAAAAGTTAAGTTACTTCCCAGTATGGCCAGTGTGGGATCAATTCCCTCAAGCCTTTCCTTTAAAATAAACAGTGCAGACAAGGCACTTGTTCAAAATGGTCATCTACACTCTCTTTATAGATGGATGAAATATCCTTATCCCTGAACAAATCCAATCACCTTTACCTTTGCAGATCTTCAACCCAAAAAATAAGAACATGTGATCCCTTGGCATTTTGGTTTCCGCGGCGAGTTGGATGTCTATGCAAATTTGTAACATGGTACTCTCATAAATTTTGAGAGTACCAACAATGTCATTAGTATTTTAATGTATGCAATGATTTTAATGTATACAATGATTTGTACTAGACCAGATATAGCCCAAGCATTGGAGTTCTAAGCATGTTTATGTGTAACCCCGGTAAAGAGCATTGGAATTTTGTTAAAAGGGTTTTAAGATATTTGTAAGATACTTCTAATTATTGTTTGGGTTATAATGATACTGATGATGTGGATAAGTCATTGGGAATACAAGGTTTTCTTGATGCATATTGGGTAGGTGACTTGGATAGGCAGAGGTCCACAAGTGGCTACGTGTTTATTTTGTTTGGAGGTGCAGTGAGTTGGATAAGTAAAAGACAACCTAAAGTTGCATTGTCCACCATCAAAGAAGAGTATATGAATACTACACATGCCTCTAGGGGGCAGTTTGGTTAAAGAGACTTGGTAATGGTATCAGCTGGTACTTATAGGATAGTGAGAATTGGATGTGATAGTTAGAGCGCCATATGTTTGGCCAAAAATCCTATGCATCATGCTCATACTAAACATGTTTATGTTTAGTATCACTTTGTGTGAGAAATGGTTAAAAGTGGACATGTCTTGATTGAAAAAGTTGACACTTTGGATAATGTTGTATATTCTTTCATGAAGCCAGTAACCATGAATAAGTTCTCTTGATGCAGGAGGGCCATGGGCCTTGATCACTGTACTTGGTTCATAGTTTGTAACTCTATGGGGTAATTTATAATGTATAATGTAAAGTGGGAGAATGTTAAGATTTAGGTTCCATCAAAATTATAAATCCTTTATTTATTATTTTCCTAATATCTTTTATAATTTACCTGTTATCACTGAAATTTGCACCCTGCTGAGTAAACTCAGCAATCTAGTGACACATGGGAACACTTCTGGGTTGTGGGTAACCCGGAAAACAAGTGAACCTCCGGAGAAGGCCGGCTTCCTGGATACTTCACCTAAACTAAAGCTTTTCATAGGGAAAGGGTTAGAAGGAAACATGGAACTGAAATCTAATCCTAAGGTGATGCACCAAATGATTCTC
>MU225145.1:2140756-2164560 GCA_018584345.1 Thuja plicata | reverse complement strand
TTATCAGGACATCTAGCAACAATATGACCAACTTTGTTACATGAAAAACAAATGATAGGAAGTTTACCTTTGAATTTTCCTTTTCCTCTAGATAGTCTTCTTGCCATAAGTGCTTCAAGTTCTTCCATATCATCATCTGTAGTGTCGCTGTCACTATTCACACATTTCTTTCCTTTCTTTGATTTGTTAAGGACCAACTGGGATTTGAATGCAAAATCAATAGCTTGTGGAGTGTAGTTATCAAAATTTGACATTTCAAATGCAGTGAGTCTACCTACTAGACCTTCTAAAGTCAAATTATTATTAGGAGTACATCTCAATTCTTGAATTGTAGAGACTCTAATAGCATATATAAGAAGAAGAGTCTTTAGTACCTTGCTCATAATGGTGTTATCATCAATGGTTTCATTAGCTCCTCTAATAGCATTTACAACTTCTTTTATCCTACCACAATATTGGACTATATTTTCTCCTTCTTGCATTTTCATTTCATCAAAATTACCTCTTAAACTTTCAGATTTGGCTCTCATCACATTTGTATCTCCTCCATAGATGGTTGCTAGGGTATACCACATTTTCTTTGCATTTGTACAGTTCTTTATGTCATCAAATTTAGGATAGCTCAAGGATGATGCAATCTCCAACATTTCTTGATTGTGTTCCTGTTTTTCTCTTAACTGTACAACAGTGAGAGGTGTAGTAGGGGCTACATAATCATTTTCAATAAGGTGTATAACAACATCACCAATACCAGCCAGATGCAATTTCATCAAACTCTGCCATGCAGAGAAGTTATCTTTGTTCAACTTCGATACTTCCTTTTTATACATCTTGATCTTTTGCTCCAAGTACCTTCAAACTATTTTCAAGAGACCAAAGCTCTGATACCAATTGTTAGAATGAATTTAGAATAACTGAGAGGGGGGGGGGGTGAATCAATAATACTCAGGTCTAGATGTACCAATTGAAACTTTATAGCACTTTAAACAACTCAGATCTGCTAGGCAGCAATAGCATAAGTCAACAACATAAATATGCAGTTTACTATTCAAATGTAACCAGCTTGCAAAAACTTAACAGTAAAACACAACATAAAAATTCACACAAGTTGACACCAATATTTAACATGAAAACCCAATTTGGGAAAAACCACCAGTAACATGCTACCAAGTTTTCACTCTTCTGAAGTGAGCTCTGCTAGGAGCCAACCCTATTAAAGGTTACAAAACACATTGCTAGATGTGACATAGATAAATAATTTAATCACCTTGTCAGGAGTGGCCTTGTTAGAGGGCTTAGAACATTCCACCTGAATGTCACCTTGCTCAAAGGATTTATACAATGACTGTTAGGTCAACCTGGTTAAAGGATTTTGACTGATACAATGGTTAGAAAGTAATCTGCAGGTGTGATATGATACATACAACTTACTTTGCAAATCTAGATCCAGTTAAGCTCTAATACTAATTCAATGAGTGGCCTCCATTCTCATTTCAATCTTCAGATCTGCTTGGAAATTCCTCAAGCAATCACTTATGCAAATCTCTGCTTCTCTGCTCAACCTTCTCTGCTAAATCATGCCAATCAGTCAATTAACTATGCAATCCTCTTGCATAAACATCATACTTTTTATGAATAACTCCTTGAGGTTATCTTATACCTCTTCATCTAGGTCAAAATAAATCTTTGCCACTTAATCAAGATCATAGATCTTAGGTTAGGTCAGATCCAACAGATCTTTCCATCATTACATTTAATTTACTTCTCCAAAGCAATCACAAATTAAATCTTTGATCTGTGCATTAATTACGGTTACCCATGCATTTAAATAGTGTGGACCAATCGTGCTTATCCTTAATTAACTTTACATATCCCAATAAAATCAACTATGTCGGCCAGAGATCTCAAATCTCAACAATTACCAAAATACTGCTGCTCGGCCAACACTGTGTTCTTCCACTCGGTCATCACTGTTTTTACTCGACAATTTACTGGCGCTCGGTCGATACTATAAATTATGCTCGACATACACTGGTGCTTGGTCGACACAAATTTTGCTCGACATAAACTGTTCCCAGTAAATTGTCATTGTAACTTAGTGTTATAAATAAACAACACATTACTTTGCAAATGTGCCAACTGAACAAGTACCCTTCTAATTTCTCATAACTCAACCATTTCACTTGGTCTTCTTGTTAAATCTTCTTCATCAATCAATATATGTGGTACTCAAACAGATAGCAATAGTCTCACCAATTAAGGTTTGACATCAATGACAAAACAACAATTTTTTACATTGTAACTTTCCAACACACTCAACCCTTCCAATGCTCCGACGTCAAGCTTCCACTAACACTCTAGAAACATAACATTACAATCTATAATGATACTCATGTCATTTCTTTGTATGTGTAGTCATGCTCATTATATTTATTCATATCACACACTTATTTTTGTAGATTTAGATTGTGATAATCTAGCATTGCTAAGATGTAAAAAAAATAAATATATTTACCTTATGTATGATCTCATTCAATTGGAACTTGACAATATTTTCATTTTCCACTAAGAAATATTGCTTAAAAAATCTATAGGAATAATAGCAAGAGTCTAACATTTTCTTAGGATGTCAAATACGGGTTTACAAAAGAAATATTAAATAAGTTTAATTACTTACTCATGTTCACCATAAACAATTTTACTATGAGAAATGACTCCCATAGTACCTAAAAACATAAAGAATTAAGAACTCACAAAATATACTCTCATTAAAAAACAATTTAAAACATATTATAAATACCTTAAGAACAAACACAATATTATCATTGTACTAACACACTAGACCATCCTTAAACCCAACTTATTATAATATGTAGATAAATTACAATAAAATTAATAAATCAAGCATATTTTTCTCTCTAAATTGTACAGGGTTACGGTTCCCTTCAAAAATTGTTTTAATCTCAATCGAAAACAAACTAAATAGACAAATTGATGTTTTGTGGTTGGTCAGCTATTTCTTTGATATTTCATTGTAACTGAATTTCAAAAGCCCAACTATTTACCCTAAATAAATAAAACACGCTCATAACCAAAATTCATGATTTCTTGCATATTAATTTATTAATGCCTTCATGCTCTAATATGTACACCTATTCTTTGATGAGAAAGTTCACTGTATCAAGGATATTGTTCAACACATTAATTTATTAATGCCTTCATGCTCTAATATGTACACCTATTCTTTGATGGGAAAGTTCACTGTATTAAGGATATTGTTCAGCCCTTCTCATTCTTCACTATACAATGGGAAAGAGACTCTGTTATGTTTACAAGTCTTAATACCAAAAAAGTCTCTAAATCCTTCCTAAAATAATGTAGAGTAAGATAGTTATCTTGCTTACAAAATAAGTCTTTGTGAAAGATAGAGATGTTGATGTAACACACGAAATGAGTAACCCAAATCTTGTCCCTAAAAACTATTTGCATTTTTAAAACTTCTTTCTTGTGATAATTGTCAAATCAAAATCAAATGAAAATGGAGGGAAAAGATCTCAAAAGTCATATGAATGGCCCAAGTGGGTCTCAATCGTTTCCTTCACATCTAACATAAAAAGTGAGCCTTATCACCTCCAAGCTCTTTTCCCTGGTTGGTCAGGTTGTTATAACTACTTCAAAATAGTTCATGAGAGACACTCAAATTCGTACTTTTGCCAATTTAGTATTATAGTTTTATCAGAAACCAAACTGCTTTTCAAAGTCCCAAAAATGTCAAATGAATTTGACAATCAATGTCATTTTCTACATGATCTGATCACTGTACAGAATCGAATCCTATGAATTTTGAAATACCCAAATCTCTTAATGAAAAGGATCGAATTGTTTTGTTGGGTAGGATTATATGGATCTCAATATTCTTCCACATACAGAAGGATAGAGATTGATGACCGTTCAAGTCCAAATCTACAACTCCTCAATTAATATCATTACACTTTCCTTTTTTCAAAGATGACAAAATCCAAAAGATGGAGATATCTTATTATAGTGATAACAGCATGTTTACAGTCCACTGATACAAGAAAAAAAGTCTAAAATAGAGCTATCAGCTGAAGGAGTAAGTCAACAAGAACGCTATCAGTCTGAGATGAAGCTATTTTAAATATTGTATTCGGTGAATCCATACATCTTGATTTGATTTTATTCTGTCTTTCTTTTTCCTGTCAATTTTAGTTTTACATATTTATGATTTATAAGAATGATTATAAAATTATGGTATATGGGAGAAGAATATAGGCGTTTAGTAAGTTAAAAGTATTATGTTCTTATTGTGGAGACTCATGTTCAAATCTAAAAAGACATTTAATATATAGAATTTGGAATTTATGTCGTGACTTGTGCTCTTCCATAATCAGCTTAGGTGTTGAGTTGGTTTCTAAGAAAGTGAATTCAACTATGGAATATGAGAGAAGAATATAGGTAAAAGTCTATGGGTTGAGATTAGTTGGTTAAAAACACTGTGTTTTCATTGTGGCGACCTATGTTTCGAATCTCAAAGCGACAGCTAATGTAGAAATCCTTAGTTACGTAGATAGTTTCTAGAGTGATTGTTCAAAAGGATCTAATATTAGTCTCATGATTAGTATATATAATAAAAAATATAGATAATATAAATATTTTAAATTTGATAGAAAATTTATATTTTATATGAATTTCTGTATTGAAATTCAACGAAATCATGTAAGTATTTAGCCAATAGTTATTGTAATTTTGATATTTAATAAGGTCTTCAAATTTATTTGTTTTATTTAGATATTGAATATTTGGTGTCTAATTGTAAAGGTGTAATATGCACATATATACAATTTTATTTTATTTTATATTTATTTAAATAGTAGAATGTCTTTAATGAAAGAAACACTTTATTATTAGTATGGGCTTGTGGTCTAATCTTTATCTATATCCAGTCTAGTCATATTTGTAGTTATCTCCATACATTTACCACTTAATTTGCATTTATCCATTCCTATTTACACTTGAGCGTTGGATATACTTCATGTCTTGAAATTATAAGTTGGATATAAATTTAATAGAAAAGAGGAAAACACATATACACAAACATTTTCATGTTTTGGCAAAAAAAATATAACTAGGTTGTTAAACACATTTTAAGGAGAATGATGTTGACTTCTACTATAAGTCTAGAACTATCTAGAAAGTGTCAAATTTCCTTAATTACAAATGAAATTGTCCTGCAAAAGATGGTATCAAGATATGTCCAAAGGAGAAAGGTTTTGTATGAAAATATTGTTGAAGGTGATTGGGAATAGATGTGTGGGGCTCCTTGATTTGAGAAGAATAGATATGGTGTTAGGAATGTGATCTTAAATTTCTAACATTCACATAGTTGCCCTTAATTAAGTATTAGAGATGTTCTCAAACATGTGATTGAGCTAAATAGTTATGAAAAGTATGTAAAAGATTGGTTAGAGAAAACACAACATGAGATGTATCTTATTTTTGTAATCTCAATCATCATTAATATTGGAATTTTTTTTGAATGTGAAAGCCAAATAATGTCTTTGAAACTTCTTTTCACTATCACTATATTTAATTTTCATTATTAAGTTTTGTAAATTAAATTACTATGATGATTATGCAAATGCTACTTGATGATTTAATTTATGAGAGGACTTTGTCAAATATTTGGACATTCAATGATATTTCCTTTGAGAAATAAAGACACTAAGATAATGAAAGTGGTAAATTGAAAGAGGTACATGTACATAAAATTTATCAAACTAAAATTGGGAAAAATCACAATGTTAGATTATATAGAAGAAGAGCTACTCATTAGAACATTTACGAAAATTTTTATTAACTTGATAGAATCATACATAGGCATTCATTTTTTTGCTAAGTGGATAAAATGGTTTAAGTTGTTGATAAATATTTTTTCTTTTGGAGCAATATTTGTTAATAATTAAATTTATAGAAAATTACTTTTTCACAAGCATTTTGAAAAGAACGATATTGAGTTCTATTGTAAGTCTAGAACTATCTAGAAAGTCTCAAATTTCCTTAATTACAAAAGAATTTGTCTTAAGTAGAAAGATGGTATCATATGTGAAAAGGAGAAATATTTTGGACAAAAATATTGTTCAGATCAACTGTGAATCAATGTGTGGGGCTCAATGGTTTGACAAGAATGAATATGATGCGAGGAATGTGATATTATAATTCACATATTTTTCCTTAATTAAGTATTATAGATGCTCTACAAAAATTGATTGAGAATAATGGTTATGACAATTATATAAAAGTTTAGTTTTATAAAATACAACATGAGATGTATTAGGTAAGTGCACAAATATGGGGACTAAAAAGATGCCAGTCACCTTTTTGGTCCCTAAAAAAGTGTATGGCGTGTGCCATATATGGTGCACGCCATATGGCTCAGAGTGTCAAGCCTTAGGTTGGGTACACCAAAAATATTTGGCACACACCAAATATGGAATGCACCATATATGACATGCACCAAATGTTTAACATCAAAAAATTTCTATTCCCTTTGTCTCTTCATCTCTCCCACTTTGATCAAGTTCTTCAAACTAGAGTCAAATACAATCTAAGAGAAAGAATATATACATGAAATAAAAAGTTTAAATATTGTACATTAAGAAAAGGAGAGAACGAGAGATTATTCATCTTTCCTATATTACATTTGGAAGAAATATGACCCAATAGGCTCAAGTAGGAATCAAGCACTAAGTGAGTCAATGATCCTTCACTGATAATGAATTGGAATGAGTTATATTTGAAGAGATAGGATTGAATAATGCAAGATAGACAACTAAATTAATTAAATGACAACTTTCAACAGAAACAAACAAACAAAAATTTGATAGGAACCTATAATGAATAGAAGTTGTAACTATATTTCAACACTGACATGTGATTAAAATATGAGGTTTTTGGGAGGGTACAGGTTTCCTAGGCCTCATGTACCCGTGTATAGGATGCCTTCCCACCCTATACCCTGCACTTTTTCTTGAAACTTTCTTGGATCATGTTTCAGATCATGTACTATCCAAATCTACAACGGTAGGTTTGCCACCTATTTATACACACAAAAAAATGAGGAAGAATGTTGTATAGAGGGGTTTGACTGATTTTGGAATCAAACTTGAAATAAAATAAGATAAATGAAAGTGTTTTTCCATATAGAAGAGGCTAGATCTTAGAAATGAAGTTATCATAATTTGTAAATGCAAATACTTCTTTGAATGTGATCAAATATGTTGATGCAATATCTTTGACTTAACACAAAAATTGGAAAGAAAATTATGGAAGGAAAAACCTTTTGTAATGGATGTTGCAGTTTTCCATAATTCTTGATGAGAGAGAGAGAGAGAGAGAGAGAGAGAGAGAGAGNTTGAGGAGAGAGAGAGAGAGAGAGAGAGAGAGAGAGAGAGAGAGAGAGAGAGAGAGAGAGATTTCTTTGATGAATGTGAATTGATGCTTGAATGTATGATATTCTTCCTTGATGGTGAACTCCTTTGATTGACCTTTAATGAGGGAAAGAAGATAGATCAATGGAGAAGATTGCCTTGAAAACACCTTAAAATATTGAAAGAATGTTTGAGACTTGATCTTGAGTGCTTGGATGCAAACTTGTAGGATATCACTTGAAATATTGATCATGGTTACCAAAATGAGAAGAGATAGACCACTTATATACCTTTCACAATATTTCAGGGGTTAAAACTTAGGAGGGCCAACCACAAATTTGGAAATCCCACCAAATTATCGAGACAGGCCCCTGATTCAAATTTCAGCCCAAAACTTGGGGTATAGGATTCCTATCCACCCTATACCTACCAATCAGGGATCAAATTTTAACTTTGGGTCTTGGATAACTATGAGATACCATATTTTGAGGTACATGTGGTTTCAAGGTTGGGAGAGATAACAAAGGCCACAAATGGTATCATAGGGCCTATGTAGGCTAATAAATCATTGAAGAAGAGAAATAATAAAAGATTATGCATAGAAATAAGGGATCACATTGAGCTTTGATGTATTTGAAATAACATGGGACCCATATTTGAATTTAGGTGTTCGTTAAGTTCCATATTAAGTCATATTATGCATTTTGAAATGGAAATACACAAAGGTGGGTGCTAAACAATCATGAAATTATACACACCTATAGGGTTCTTATAATTGTTTATGGTACACTTAGCATCCAATTTAGTGGGAGTATGAGATCACCTCATGCTCACAGTAAAGGAATGAGAGAGAAGAGAAAGAGAGAGAAAAATGATCATTGGGAAAATTGCAAAGAGATAATACATCACTAAGTTAAGGTCACTAGCCCCCATACAAATAATCTTATCTTATATGTATCCATGTACAAGGACATATAAATGAAAGAAAAAAATCCTAAATCTTTCTAAGATTCCAAGTCAATAATTTGAATAGACCCCGATGAAGCTAATATCTCAATAGCTAGTACCACCCTTAGAAAGCTATTGCAAAAGAATAGTTGGTCACATGGAAAGGTAAAGAGCATACAAAAAGGAAAATAAAACACTCCATGATCTAATCCACTAGAAAAGCTATGACAAAATTTAAACAAAGTGAGAGACCATGAATCCAAAAATCCAACAAGTTGTGTTTTGCTAGGTGATCCATGGGAGATGAAGAGGAGTAAAGAGTAGAAAGGCTATAAAGATGTATTATGTTAGTTCCACCCATCCTATAAAGAGAGAGAAGGAGGATTAATGGTCTATTAATTTGTGCCACGGTAGTTAATTCTACCTTAAAAATAATTGTGCATTGGGTAGCTTACATGACGAGTCTTATAGAAAGCATACTCTCTGTGTGGATCCATGAAATAGATCAGTCTAAGGATCAATAAAATTGGTTACTCTAAGGACCAATAAAAGTGGTCAGTCAAAGGACCAATAAAAGTGATTAGTCAAAGGACCAATAAAAGAGATTAGTCCAAGGATTAATAAAAGTGGATAATGTATAAGGAGGCTGCATATATGCCCCCCTCCTTATGATGGTTACATAGGATCATGGTGGCATCATAATACAAAGAGAACAAGGATGCCTACTTCCAACAAAAAAGACATATCCTTAAATCAATAATGTATGCTATAAACTTAGCAAAGAGTGAGAACTCCTATTAGCCAAGGAATAGATAATCATGAAAGGATATATGCAAGTGGGAAGAGACCCTTGAAAGAAAGAGATCTTGGCTAAAAGACATCTAGCTTTAAGAGAATTTATTGAATAAAGATAACATGTTTGAGACAAAGAGGGGGAGGAAAACAAGAATGCACCCTTTTATCCTCCTATTCCTAGGTGGAAAATACATTCTTGATGAATGATGACACACTTGAAGCCCCCAAGTAAGGGTATTTATTTAGGATATACATGTGCTTTCCAAGCAAGGAAAAGGTCGTAACTGAGGATGCAAATATCCTGAAAAAATGAGAAGATCCTTAAGTAAACAAACAATTCTATGCAATAAAGGATATTATGTGACAAAAAAATACCACATGACCAAGAGAAAGTGGATCCTTAGAAAGGAACAAGAGATTTAGAAATGAAACCTTTCCCCCAAGGGTGAAGGCAAAGAAAATGAAAACCCGTTATAAACCCTAAGTGATAAATATTTTATAATAGACATGCTCTTTCAAGAAAGGATAAGATTGTAAATGAGGATGTAAATCTCCTAAAAAAGAAGACCCTCACATAAAAAAACCAATCTATGTAAGGAAGGAAATCCTGTTATCAAAAAAATGAGGCAACAAAGGGATAATGGATCTTTTAGAAAGGAAGAAAAAAATGGAGGATCAGGTATACAGACCTTCACTATTGTTAGTTAAGGAAATACTTGGCAAACAAAAACACACTATGCACCTTAAGGGAAAGGTCATTTATAATAGACATTCACTTTCAAGCAAAGAAAAAGTTTTAAACTAGAATGAAAATCTCTTGAAAAAGAGAAATCCTTACATAAAAAAGAATTCTATGCAAGAGAGGATGTCATGTTATATATGAAACAACTCAAAAAGGAGAGAAAATGGATCCTTGGGATAAGATAAGAGATCGAAATAGCATCCTTTTCTATCAAGTGTGGAGACAAGGAATAATAAGGACTACTATGTTTCTCACAAAGTATGATTGCACCTAAAATTTTGCTTCCATGAATAAAAATGAGACCCCAAAAGATACACTATAAATTTGTTACATAGTGAGGAGAAACACATTAGGAGCTTAGATGTTATTTAAAATGATAAAGACAAAGATGTAATTCATTGTTACATGTCATTTGAATAATACCACAATCAATGAACTCTTGAATTTTAAACTTCTAATCATAACATTCATTAGTATTATGGACACAAATTTGATGATACAGACAAATAGAAGGATTGTCTTTCTTGTGTTTTTTTATATTTTATATTTTATTTCTCAAAGGAAGAGTAATTAATTTGGCATTGAAAAGATGAAACAAAATATTCTCTTGTTGCGAGGAAAAATTAGTAGAAGAATTTATAGATTGATTGGACAAAGGAAGTTGGAAACCTAGAGGTGCTTTGGAAAAATGTGATGTAGATTTCTTATGGGTTTGAATGCTTTGTTGTATAAATCCTATACCATGTCCATCATCAAGGTTTGGAGTGTAAAAAATATAAGGGTCTCTTTTGGGTGGAATTAGATTGAAATTTAAAGATGTCCAATCAATATCTTGAAATGTGCTAAAGTAAGGTGTTTGGGTCTAAAATTCAGGGATTTTATTTTTACTATGAAAGGTTGGTGTGAAGTCTAATGTTCCCAATCATCTTATTGAAGACTATTCTTATACGTGTATGGTACTACATGATAATCAGGTTGTGTAGCACCTTTTAAAACTATCATTGGTTTTTTTAAATATTGAGGGGTATCTTGAGTGATATTGACTTGATTAGGTTCAAAATATTCATTTGCAAAAGGGAGAACATCAAGGATGTCATACTATGCTTCTAAGGTATCCTCATGAAAAATTTTAGGAGAGGGACAAATACAACTCATTAATGCTACATCTATGGAGGAAAGTTCATTGAAGTGAATATAAAGGGAAGCATGATTTATGGGATTAGGAAATACATCGCCATCTTCCTCCATAATATCATCCTCTTGCATCAAGAGACTCTCATGGGGGAGGTTTATGTCAAGATAATAATCAACATCATTCTCCAATGGTTCGTCCCAAAGAGGAATATCATTGAGAAAAGTTTTAAATTATGTTTTGACATCAATATTTCCTCATGAGGGATAAGAAATTTGGGAGAGAAATCATTGAGATGCTCATAAAAGGGGATTTTTGTATACCCTAAACCATTCTATCACATTAATCAATTTTTGGAGAAAAGATAGTTTAGGAGGTGTAGAGGAAGGCTTAGCAGAGATGAAGCCATCAAGGAATTCATAAATAAAGTCTTCACTACTAAATGGATCATCAAAGACAATAAAAGTTTGTAAAAAGAAATCTGACATTTTGCAATGAAACAATATAAAGTAATTGAACAAAGCATAAAGGACTAGTCTAAACACCCTTATAAATACATGAAAAGAAATATTTTTGTATTTTCCCTTAGAATTGAAGGTATACAAGTCATGATCAATAATATTAATGCTCTGTATGCTCTGCTGGAGGGTAATTGTAGACACCTAAAATTGACCAGGCATTCTCTAAACAACCAAATCTGTATTTTTCATCAAATTGCTCCTAATCTCATCAAAGTGCATCAAAATGGATCAAAATCAAATCAAATGGACATTTATCAATCAAATTGGACAAAATAAAATTAAATCAAAGGATTAAATAACCATTCCATCAAATAATCAAATATAAGCCTAAAAGGATCAATCAAAATTATATAATTGATTTTAATCAATTAATTGTATAGTTTTAAATCAAAAACCAAATTGAACCTATTCATCCCTACATGGCTAATTTAATTAATTGATTGAATTAAATAATCCTAATATATTTCAACATAAATTTGAGCAACCAATGGGAATTGAGAACACAAAGCACATGGATCACTCCTAAATTTGAATCTCAATCACTCATTTTCAACTTTGAATCTCAATCACTCAAATTTGTACCTTTGTCCAAACCTTTGAGACAATCATTTAAATTGTCCCCCTATTTGAAACCATTTGAAAGCCTCTCACTCAACCATGGATTAATCATGATCAAGTAACTCTACCCCCTACCCTTGGGAAAATCCTATAAATAGAAGCCATTTTGAGAGCATAAGGATCCTAGAAAATTCAAATGCAAAACATCAAACCTCTTGTCAATTTCATAGAACATTGAGTAATATTGAGAGTTTTCATAGAAAATTGAGATAATTAAGATAATTTTATGAGCATTTGGATTACAAATCATAGAAATTTTGAGATAATTGAGCTAGATTAGCCATTTACTATCATCAATTTCTCATTTTAGGATTGTCATTGATAGAGATTAAGGCTGAGAGATCTATTAACAAAGCTTAGATAGAGATCCATGGAATTTTTATTGATTTAATTGCAATTCTTAGTTTAAATGTTCATTATTATTTCATAGGATTGTAGTTAAATATATTAATTTCAGGAAGGTGTACTTTATTCACACACAAATGGCACCCACCATGGGGATTTGAGCCTCATTTGTTCATTTTATTTGAAATTTTGTGTGTTTTCCTTCAATTTTATGTGTATTTGCAGTTTGCAGGAGAAATGATGCCTACTATAATGCCCCGCTAGGGAACCCAGGAGAACTAACCTAAAATTGACACTGAGTTAATAGGATATGTTTTTTTTAAATATTTACAAATAATAATGATAACAATGCGGAAGCAATGCAATGAGATACACGACATACACATAATAACAACTCATACACAGATACCAGTCCTCGAGGGTTCCTTGATGTAGAATCACTTAAGCAAGATAATCTATGAATAACAACTACAAATAACTAATACAAAGGATACATCAAATGAATCCAATAATATACATCTCATAACTCACATCCTCTGCACATGTCGCAGGGTATGTAATAATCACTCTAATACAAGATCACAACTGATATGACAAGATCAAAACCTCCTAGATAAGCATGAAGAATACAATATAATACATCCTCCAAAGGATGTCAACCAATAAACACATATGGTTACAAATATACAACTCATGAAGCTATACAAGTCTCTAAAAGAATCAGAAGATATAACTGCAACAAGGATCATCCAAGCAAGAAGAAGAACCGTCAGATCTCAATGATAATAAGAATCACTACCACCCAACCACGTGGAATCAAAGGTCCACTCCCACCATGCTGAGGAGATAATAACAGGTCCACACACACGGGTATACAACATGAAGGCAATCAAAGGTGTATGAACCATCATAAAGAAACACGTAGGAAGATCCTAGAAGCTTTCTGATCACCACAAGAAAGACTAAAGCAAAAGCATAAAGATGAAAAGATCAAGACAACTGGAAATCCAAGACCAAGCAAGGTACATCAACCAAAGATAAAAGGAACATACATAAGATATCCAAAATACAAACATAAATCAAACACTAACTCCAAAAGCCAAGTGTCCAAGACACAACCATAAAAAGGTACAACAAGACTTATGGAGGAGACTTAGGCTACATGCTATGGGAGTGTCATCACATGGTCATATACTTGAGTTACCCAGGATTGGTCTCTATGGACCTCGAACCCTCAAGCATCATTTGGTTGAGTTTACCCTGGTCTGGTCACTCTAGACCCCGGATGCTCAACATGCTAACTAATATTGTATTTAATGTTAACCCCAAGTTTTATTATTAAGTTATCACTTATTATTCAACTTACAATAAGTCACCCTGGACTAGCCTCTTTGGGCCCCAGAATCCTATTGTAAGCCACTCCCCGAAGATGCACCTAACTAACCATCCCCTAAGCTGAAGGTCAAATATAATCTCATCAAACTCATATACTGGTTCCTACCCATATAGGAATTGCTGGTTCTTACTAACCATATGAGTCATTCTCAAGGATCACATATCCTAAGTTCTAAACACTAGGTTCAAAAAGACAATTCGAACCAACATAACATAAGACACATGCACTGGAAACCCATGCACGACACCATGCCGAATCAAGCCCCAAAACCATAATAGACTCTAAATATGATAAGGTTCAAACATATAGGATTATACACATGAATCCAAGATAGTACATCATGACATGGTAAAATACATACCAGAAGAACAAATCAAGACACATCGATAACATGGCAATAAACAAATTTATATCCCTAGTTAAGCAAATACATTTATCGACACAATTACTAACAGATTATAATTAAATCTTTAAGCACATAAAAATAAAGCTCTTTTATAGGTTACTTTATAATCTCATTCTAATATAAATTAACCTAATTTAATAATTACAAAATTTGACTATAATTATACTAAGTAATAACTCAGTAATAATCAAAAGTTCATTAATTAAAGCCTCCTTCTAATATTCATTTAACAAGAAAGATAATTGCAACATTTAAAAGCAATACTCTAATTTAAAAAGAACTAAAATTCACAAATTAATTGAAACTTAATTAATATTACATTATATTAAAACTAAATTAAATTAAGATATGACATAAACCAAAGTAAATTTAATTTAAAATTAATATAACTAAACTAAACTAACTTATAACAAATAAAATAAAATACATTAAATTAAAACTAAACAAAACAAAAAAAACCTTTTTTAAAAATGCCCACCGCCAACCTAGTGGGCCCCGCGGTCACCTCAGCGAGGGTTCCCCACACGGTCACCTCACTGCTATGGCAGTGGGTACCGCCGGTGGTACCCCGCGGGTCCACTGCATCAGCAGTGGGTGCCACGCCACCCTTGGGTGGTTGGGGGTGTGGTGGCCCCCGCCACCCACTCACATGCACTATTTAAAATTTTGATTTTTTTTTTTTAAAACACTTTGCAATATAAGTTTTCATTTTTTTATTTTTATTTTTATTTTTAAAATATATATATATATATATATTCAAACAAACACTTAGTCTATATATATATATATATATATATATATATATATATATATATATATATATTTTTAAACTGGTGAAATTTAATAAATAACTAGGACTGTATTTTTTTTAATAAAAACCAGTAAGCTATATTTTTCTTTAAATTAATTTCCAGCAACAATAAATAGGCCTAATTTCCTTTTCTTTCAAAGATTAAACCTTATAAGCCATATTTTCAATAATATTGATAATAAAATTATAAATAAAAATAGGAGGGATATTTTCTTTTTCTCTTCCACATGCAAGATGATAAAAACAATAATGACCTAATTTTTAAATATAATTTATTGATTTCCTCAAGAAGAGTTTACCTTGTTTCCTAGCATGCAAATAACTCATTTAACTTGCTTTCTGGCAGATCTGATCAGGGGTTTGGGCAGGGACATGGTGAAGGTATGAATTTTATCTTTCCATGGCAGGAAGATATAGATCTGAGGTTTTGGGAAGCTATTTTCCAAACAATAACCAATTTTCAACCAAAGAAGACATTTTCACCCAAATTGAAACCCTAAGGGAAAATCCAAACAGAATCCTTCCATACAAAAACCCTAATACCCAATTGGCATTCAACACCCAAAAATGAAACCCTCATGTTCATAATCCCAGATCTGACATGCAACTATGAAAGAAAACACAAATGGCTTCAAGAACACATTTTTCATCATTTTAATCAATAGAATCACCAAATACACAAACATAGAAGATCAAGAAAAGGATCCTAGTTTTCAGATGCATAGAAGACAGGGATCTGAAAACTAGAATTGAAAAGCTCAAGATCCTACCTTAGTAACATAAGAGATGATCAAACCCACAAATCCAAGAAAGATGTATTCCAAATCCAAGCAAACCTCCTAAAAATCCCAATCACCTGATTTCTCCTTCTCCCTGATTGAACCCCCTTCAAAAAGGCCTCCAATACAAAGATATAGGTAATCCAAGCAATTAGGTTTTCAAAAAGTGAAAACCCTAATGGGAAAATAAATTATCTGATTATTAATTAAGACAATTCCTTTATTTTCAATTCCACTTAAAGCATGCAACAGGAAACTCAACTTTATAATATAAAAGCAAAGTGTTAAATTGAAAATGCATTAGATATTGTTTCACTTAAATAAATCAATTAACCATGCAACTTAAGATGATATTCAATAATTCAACTATGCATAATTAATTACAATTAATTGAATTTAATATTTATTAAATCTCAATTATTTTAATCAAGACTTAATAATTAAATCAATAAATTAAATATAGGTATTTAATTAATATTTAATTATTAAATAGCCATATATTTCATATATCAATGTTTTAACCCTATTACAGGTGCAATAATTAACATTAATATTTACCATGAAAATTTATTAAATAAATCAAGCTAAAAGCATCATCAAATCACCTGAAACTCATCTAAACAGATAATCAACTGAAATAGACAATCAACTGAAATAGAAACCCAACACACACAAACAAGCTCATGAATCCACGTCACTTGACTGATTCAAACACTAGGGTAGTCAATCAGATTCTTTGTCCATCAATAGGACAAAACAGGGTTTAGGGTGTGGATTTGGACCTGAATACTATCTCCCCTCTCTTACCATTGAGATATTGCGATAGGGAACACTCACTCCTACCAATTCAGGGAAGACGTAGCCTGGTACCTGCAAACCTATCATCACAAAGATGCGCATACATGCATATAATATAGCAAACAATGGTTGAGACTAGTTTATCGTGTGGATCTCGCCGAAGCAAGTAACAACGACTCTGTCCCATACCATAACAAGCATGTTAAACAGTAATGCAAAACATATAAATGATCCATGTGCATATAAATCTAGAGTCAGTATTGTCAGAAAACCATAATCGAAATGACATCCTAACATATACATCAACATCATGATATAACCATAAATCATATGCAAATAGGAGATATAACACTCTAAGCAATGAATCAATAACATATTGAAATGCGATACATAAATATCCTCTAAACCATCCGAAATAAACCACACATACATGAAAAGGCCTAAAAGAGTTCGACAATCGAAACTGAAAAGCAAACTCAGAGGTGGGTATTACATCCTCCTCCCCTAAAACTAGGCTTACTCCTGGAAGCCTACAACAAAGGTAGAGATATGAATCTCCAACCTCAAAACATCAAATTGAGCCAGAAAGGACTCAATGTGTGGGTCCCATAGGACCCTACTCTGGTCTCTGACTCGAACACTGTGATGCAAGCTGGGGACAATTGGCCGCAATGTGACCAAGCTGCGCACAATAATAGCAACCACCTCTACTACCACCTCCTCTAATTGAAGGTGCACTAGACTGAAGAAAACTGCCCTTACTAGCATCCTGATGCAAACTCTAAACTGACTGATCAGTCCTATTGCACATACTGCGCAGCCAGTTGTGATAGTTCCCTGACTGAGAACCACCACTAGTGCCATGAAAGAATCTCTTACCCTGCTGGCTCTGGTTACCCTTCAAAACTATAGGAGGGTTCCCAAAATTTCCAACTCCTTGAGATTGATCACCTCTATTACTAGGAGTAGGTACACCAGACTGCACTCCCAACTGACCACCATGGCCCAATGCTAGGTTTGCCTCAGCAAGGGTAGCTTTAATAACTACCTTCCTAAGGTTCGTAGGCTCAAAGAGTCTAACTTCCCCAATGATGCATTCATTGAGCCCCCTAACAAAGTGCTGAACCATAAGGGCCGAATCTTGACCATAACCAGCATACTGCTTGAGCTCGAAGAATCGACGCTCATACTCTACCACTAACATGGTCAACTGCCTCAAGTTATGGAACTCATCCACCCTCTGCTGCCTCCACTGATCAAAGAGGAAGCGCTCTTGAAAGTGCTCAAGGAATAACTCCCATGTCACTATGTCCATATGGAGATCTAACTTCTCCTCCTCTATCTTCCACCATCTCACTGCAAAATTGGAGAGTTGTATTACTGCATACCTAGCTTTAGTATTACTACTAAAGGGATGCATAGTAAAAACCCTCTCTAATGCAATAAGCCAAGTCTCAGCTTCCAACCCTTCTCCTTTCCCATCAAAGGGAGTAGGTGGAACTCTCATGAGATCCCTCATGTGGTTCACTGCCACAACCTCTAGATCCATTGCAACAGTCCTCCTTGGAGGGCTCCTAGATCTCTCCCTCTCTGTCTGCTCTATCTGAGAATGATGAGAAGCATCCTTCTCCACTCTAACCTACTCAAGAAGATGACTTAATATCGCCTTCAACATCTTCCTAGCATCTGGCTCAACAGACTCAGCCCGACGCTCATCCCTCTACTCATCTCTATTGTGCTGATGAGCACTATCCTGACTGTCATTCAGGGAAGGATTGTGATTCCTATCCCTACCATGACCATCAACTTGGCCTCTACCATGACCTCTAGCAGCTCTAGATTTAGGCATGATTCCTGAATTCACCAGAGAACCAAACCACAACTTAGAACCAACACCAAAACTAATAACATCAAAAGAATCAGATAATCACAAAGAATTGGTTTTAAATACATCAGAGTTTTATGTCTATGTTTGTTTCAATGTTTTAAAATGAAAAGGACAACTAATGGGCATACGAATTCCCAGAGCTCCCAGTGTAGAAACATGGGCTCTGATACCAAGTGTAATGCCCCACCAGGGAACCCAGGAGAACTAACCTAAACTTGACATTGAGTTAATAGGATATATTTTTTTAAAATGTTTACAAACAATAATGATAACAATGCGAAAGCAATGCAATGAGATACACGACATACACAAAAGAACAACTCACACACAGATACCAATCCTTGAGGGTTCCTTGACATAGAATCACTTAAGCAAGATTATCTATGAATAACAACTACAAAGAACTAACACAAAGGATACATCAAATGAATCCAATAATATACATCTCATAACTCACATCCTCTGCAGATGTCATAGGGTATGTAATAATCACTCTAATACAAGATCACAACTGATATGATAAGATCAAAACCTCATAGATAAGTATGAAGAATACAATAAAATACATCCTCCAAAGGATGTCAACCAATAAACACATATGGTTACAAATATACAACTCATGAAGCTATACAAGTCTCCAAAAGAATTAGAAGATATAACTGCAACAAGGATCATCCAAGCAAGAAGAAGAATCGTCGGATCTCAATGGTAATAAGAATCACTACCACCCGACCATGTGGAATCAAAGGTCCACTCCCACCGTGCTGAGGAGATAATAACAGGCCCACACACACGGGTATACAACATGAAGGCAATCAAAGGTGTATGAACCATCATAAAGAAACATGTAGGAAGATCCTAAAAGCTTTTTGATCACCACAAGAAATACTAAAGCAAAAGCATAAAGATGAAAAGATCAAGACAACTAGAAATCCAAGACCAAACAAGGTACATCATCCAAAGATAAAAGGAACATACATAAGATATCCAAAATACCAACATAAATCAAATACTAACTCCAAAAGCCAAGTGTCCAAGACACAACCATAAAATAGTACAATAGGACCTATGGAGGAGACTTAGGCTACATGCTATGGGAGTGTCATCACATGGTCATATACTTGAGTTACCCAGGACTGGTCTCTATGGACCTCAGACCCTCAAGCATCATTTGGTTGAGTTTACCCTGGTCTGGTCACTCTGGACCCCGGATGCTCAACATGCTAACTAATCTTGTATTTAATGTTAACCCCAAGTTTTATTATTAAGTTATCACTTATTATTCAAATTACAATAAGTCACCCTAGACTAGCCTCTTTGGGCCCCAAAATCCTATTGTAAGCCACTCCCTAAGATGCACCTAACTAACCATCCCCTAAGCTCAAGGTCAAATAAAATCTCATCAAACTCATATACTGGTTCCTACCCATATAGGAACTGCTGGTTCTTACTAACCATATGAGTCATTCTCAAGGATCACATATCCTAAGTTCAGAACACTAGGTTCAAAAAGACAATTTGAACCAACATAACATAAGACACATGCATTGGAAACCCATGCACGACACCATGCTAAATCAAGCCCCAAAACCCTAACAGACTCTAAATATGATAAGGTTCAAACATATAGGACTATACACATGAATCCAAGATAGTACATCATGACATGGTAAAATACATAGCAGAAGAGCAAATCAAGACGCATCGATAACATGGCAATAAACAAATTTATATCCCTAGTTAAGAAAATACATTTATCGACACAATTACTAACAGATTATAATTAAATCTTTAAGCACATGAAAATAAAGCTCTTTTATAGGTTACTTTATAATCTCATTCCAATATAAATTAACCTAATTTAATAATTACAAAATTTTACTATAATTATACTAAGCAATAACTCAGTAATAATCAAAAGTTCATTGGAAGTAGAACGTGAAAATGACCGAAATCAAGCAGAATGTGAAAATTCATAATAAGTCACGAAGCAGAGTCTTCAAAAAATTAGGGCATTCATATTTGGGCTTTTTTGCAAACAATGAGGCGGCAGAAAATGACACCAGTAACACTGGTTATTCGGGGTATTGTTTTAACTATTGGCTGTATGGCCACAGAGCAATCGATTGTCATCAAACACATGTAAAATACCAAGCCCTAATTATGAGCATCTTAAACCGTTCATTGCCAAGCAAAAACATAGGAGTTTGGAAGAAGGAAATATTTCTAAAGATGAGGTGAAACAAAAGTTGATAGATCTCCTGGAAAACAAACTTACCTTGAGATCTAGGACATGCACAGAAAGCAAAAGCAAAGATTGCAGTGGCAATCAGATTCCAAAAATCTTCACAGTTAATGATTTGGATGGTCAGCTTAACAAATTTTCTAAAACTAAGTATGCACTATGTAATTTGAGTATTACCGGGGTTGAGTGGACCCTAGAGTCTAGGACTGAACCAGTAGAACATCCTGATGATCCTCATTATGCCTTGAGGAGAGGTGGACTCTCAGTGGTCCAGGTGGACCCCAAGAATACAAGGCCGAAGGAGCAGGATTGGCAAGTGGTTAAAGGGAAAAAGAAGGTAAGATCTCATACCCTAGATAATAAGAGTACTACGATCTCACTAAGAAATTCATTTGATTCATTGAGAATATAGAAGGTTTCTTCAAAAATTGGCAAATATTCTCCACCCCATATACGCAATAAGGGTTTGCAAAGGAAGGGAAATCTCAGGGATGAGTGCCACAAGCACATAGATTTTCTTGGATCAAATCCAGAACACATCCCACCTTCCCTTGTTAAAACCACGAGTTCCCGTGTAGGGTTGGTCACTAATGGGAAGAATATCAATCATCCTAAATCTAAGACTCTTCCGTACAATGGAAATTACTACTCTCCTCCCCATTGGTGTTTTGCTGGTAAGTATTTGATGCAAACACCCAATCAGATCTCTACTGAGGTAAAAGAGTTACAAACAAAGGTATCCTATTCTCTTTACACACCACCACATAGGCGGAACTATACTCATTTGCCTGATCTCAATACAGCTAAATTTTTTTTAAAGTGTGATTCTAACAAGATAATTTTAGAGGATGAATCTATAGCACAGAAACAGAGATATTATGAAGACACAGGTATTATTGTCTGATGGAAAGGAGTAGGAGCTAGCATTCTGGACATCACAAAGGCCCTAACAATAATGCTCCCTAGTGAGGTAATTATTACTACCCTTATTGATTCTTTCTTTCTCATAGATTGTATGAAATCAAAAATTAAAAAGAAATTATTAGACAACCATAACCTGAAATTCAGGCATGAATCCTTTTTCATAGCTAATTGGATGCCTCTGTTCAATCCATTATATTTAGAAAAATTTGAGGTAGAGAAAGCTATTTCTCTTAGAAACTTACCAGTAGAACTCTCAAATATAGATATTGTTAGTAAAATAGGCAATAAAATCGGTAAATTTATAAGAATTAGCGACACTGTACCTAATAAAATAGAGAAAACTATCATCGTTAAGATGAACATTCACCAGAATTTTATTCCTCATATTACTCTTTGTTTCAATGCTAACACAATAATCATTAATCCAAGTATCACGAAAAATTTCTTAGAATCTAATTATAAAAATAATATTAGCCATCCGGATGATGTTATGGAATCCAAGAAAATATCTAATCTCTTAAACAAAAGAATGGATGTAAATATTAACCTGATTCCAGAAAAAGGGAGTTTCTCTATCACTAAAGTAGGGGAAATCAGTACAAAAATTCTACCCCCCCTACAACTTTCCAATTCTCCTTGCAAGCCTACTGAAGAAACTGAGGTCCCCAGCAGCCAAGTACCGGTTGCTGAGGCACCATTATTAATGAATTTGGAGAGTGTTTCCCCTCATGTCATACTAGGTGTAATCAGAAACTGTGATTCTCTGCTAAGAGAATAGTCAAAGGTTATCCTAGGTCTTGAAGGGAGTGAAATCCTACCAGAAACTACAGAGAAGTTGCCACCCCTTGATTCCGCAGCTCAGTCTGATCCCATGGGGTTTTTGGCTAAGGAATCAATATGCACCAAGGATAACTTGCTAACCATCAAGAATAGGATCCCTTCAGAGGATTCACCACAAGAAAAATCCTCTAAAGAAGAGCAATGCAATAGAGAAGTTAAAATTATAACAAATTATATAGGGGAGACTGTAACAGATGAACTCACGGACCTATCTATAAGTGAAATTTGTGATGAAGAAGAGTTGAGATATCAAAAGGATATCTTAATAAGAAAGATATTGTCTCTCAGAAATTTGTGAGAGGAAGATGTTGTTCAAATGGAGTTCCAAAATAAGGATGAACTTACAAATCCTATAGAACTAGAAACTCCTAATAAAACCTCTCTTGTTGACCTGGAAAAGATGATAGAGTCATATGGTCAAGAGACCATAGATGTTGAAGACGCTCTCATCGAGATAGATAGAGGGTATAAAGAAGATGCACAAACCAATTTCCCAGTCTCTTTTCCACTTCTAAGAGATAATGCAGAAAACAACACAGAAAACATTGATGGACTTTTTGGTATCTCAAATGTAGATAGACATCTTGGAATAGCCATCAATATGGAAGGCTTGTCCTCCCCCAATATCAACAAGATCAAAAAGAAAAGAGGGAGGAAATCATGCATAGAGCTTAGGAACATAGCAAGTAGCACTGAAAATCAAATGAAGATCTCTGACTTACTGAACAACAGGAAGGGGAAGTGCCTTCCCAAGGAGCAATGAGAGTGACATCCTGGAATGTTAGGGACTTAAATGCCCCTAAAAAAAAAAGAATCATTAAGAGTTATCTTAAGAACTTTGATTCAGAAATTATTATTCTACAAGAAACTAAATTAAATACTGACAAAAGCACGAGATTTGACAAAAAACTTAGCATATGGAAATCAGAATTTGTACCAGCAGTGGGTGCATCAGGAGGCTTAGTAGTCTTATGGGACCCTTGGAAATTTTCAACCTTAGTCTTTTCTAGAAATGGTAACTGGATGGTCCTGAGGATTTCTAGCCTCAAGACAAATCTAAAATTTAATTTGATCAACATTTATGGACCTATCCAAAACATAGATAAAAGAAGGGTTTGGCAGGAAGTCCAATACATACTACAATCAAACATAGGAGAGACACACATCC
>MU225145.1:2090615-2118530 GCA_018584345.1 Thuja plicata | reverse complement strand
AGAGAATTTTAGGATTAGGATTAGATTAGCATGGGTGAATGGGTTGAGAAGGGTTAGAACCCAGGGTAAAGGTGGGTGAGATGGGTTAGGTTAGGGTTAGAACCTAGGGTAGAGGTGGTTGGGAAGGGTTAGGTTAGGGTTTAAGGGAATATTAATAAATGAAATAAACTTATTTAATTCATTTAGGAATATAGGACTTAATTATTTAAAACAAATAAATTGCTTTTTAATAATTAAGGGACTATAGCCATTTTAATTAAATTAATAGGCTAGGGGAATGGGTTGGATTGCAAATGATACTTTGATTTAGAGATTTATTTAATTCCATTATAATTAAATACTATAGCCATGTTTGATTTAGATTTGATCTGATTGGTCGATATTGATTTGAATTGTATGGCTATAGTAGATAAATATAAATCAGTGATAAAAATCACCTAGGACATTAAATTGAATAAAAGAATTATGCCAAACAGTAACAGGGTCGTTTGGACATAACTCAAGGGTATGATCACAATTAGGGAAAATAGGGTCTATAGTTATGACAGACCGAAATTAGGTGGTTACAACGACAAGTAAGAAGGATCATCCAATCCCCAAGATAATTTGAGGGAATTTTGTGCACTAAGTCGTGAGTTTATGCATGATACAATATATTTGATGAGGTTTTTTCCTAGAAGTTTAGGAGGCATGACAATGGAGTGGTTTTCCAAGTTACCCTCCGGCATCCGAACTTTCAAAGAATTGGCCTCCAAATTTGTAACTCATTATTCCTACAATATCAAACATGAGGTTATGATGATAAATTTATGTAATACCAAGCAATGATAGGGAGAAGGATTCCTACTTTTCTTGCAATGATGGAGAGCAATATTCACTAGATACCCTCAAAGTGTACCTGAAAAAGAAAATATGGATATCTTTATTAATAGCTTGACTAATGAGATTAAATATTGGTTAAGGTTGCAATGTCCTAGGTCTTTCCAAGACCTAATTGAGAACGGGGTTACCACGGAAATAGGTATTGGTTAAAAGTGGAGAACTTAAGCTTTATAAGAACAACAATAACAATACCTCCAATAACAACCAAAATAGGAATCCTCCTAACTGGTTTTGGATGAGGAATAACAATAAAGGAGTGGTCAATGATGGAGTTGTAGAGGAAAATAATTTTAAGGCCACACCTTTTAATCTTACAAGAGGATCCACTCAAGCTAACAATGTTACTCAAGCACCCAGAGTGCCTTTCAACAATAATACCAACAATAATAACATTGGGAATTATCAAGGGGCTAACAAGCCTAAGCCTTTCTTTGCATCAACATCTACGAGGAATTTCACTTACTTGGGTGAACCAATCGAAAATGCATTAAGAACACTTATTGCAAATAAGATTATTGATTTACCAAGGGCTCAACCATATGAACAACATATAAAACCTAAATGGTGGAGTGATTCTAACCATTGTGAATACCATAAGAATCAGAGACATAAGATGAATGATTGCATGTGCCTAAAACATGTGGTGCAAGATCTAATTGACAATGGTGTGATTAAGGTAGAAGGACCTCAAAATAACAAAGATCACATGGCCTTTAAAAATCATTTTTATAAACATGAGAAAGGCGAGTCTTCTAATGCTAATAATGGAGGGAACAATGGAAACAATTCGAGAGGCAACAACAATGTAAACTTTTCCCATAGCTATGACAATACTATTAATGCCCTATCCAGACATGATAATACTATTAATGTGGTGGTGATCAAAGAACAACCTAACAAAGAGACCTCTAATGTTGTAACTAGGGGGCAAGCAACAAGATTTACCCTACAAGGAAGTGCCCCTAAAACATTTGGTCTTAATCCAACAACTACTTTGGCTAAACCAACATCTTCTTCAATAAAGCCTTATAGTTTGGTGGATCAATTGCACAAAACTCCAGCACAAATCTCTATCTTAGAGTTGTTGAAACTTTCTCCTAACCACAAAGAGATTTTGGAAAAATCCCTAGTGGAGACTAATGTTCCTATAACTTTGGAGGAAGATAAGTTTCAGAATATGGTAGGACATCTCATAGCTCCTCATTGTCTTTCATTCTTCGAACAAGATGATATGTCTATTACCCACCCTCAAAATTTTCCCTTGCATATAGAAGTGTTAATCCAAAGGCATAGGGTTAAGAGAGTTCTCATTGAAGGGGGATTCGGTCTTAATATTTGCACATTGAACCTTGTCAAGTATTTAGCGATAGCCGAATCATCCATTGGTCCGAAAAAGAAGATTACCATTAAGGCTTATGATGAGGAAGAAAGGTATTCAAAAGGCATGCTTTTTTTACCTATTCAATTGGGACCTATAAAACAAGACACCATATGTCAAGTCCTTGACATGAAACTAACTTATAATATCTAATTGGGAAGACCTTGGATTCATGAGATGCAAGCGGTACATTCCACCTATCATCAATGCATAAAGTTTCCACACATGGGCGAAGAGATCACAATTGGAGGAGATTCTAATCCCTTTCAATATTGCAACACATTGAAGCCAAACCATGAATTAGTTATTCCTCACAATAGGGAAGGAGTCATCCCTAATGTCACTAATGAATAAAATAAAGAGGAAAGTTTGAAGTTAACATCAAATGCTACATCTACCTCAAACCCTAATCAAACTAACTCAAATACATCAACTAAGGGAAAGGAAAAGATGAGTTATGAGGGTCAAAATTCACATGACAATTTAGTTAAGACTTCTACATTGAATATGGAAATTTTGAAATCTTCCAAGGAGGAGAGAGAATAAGCCAAAAAGGATCAATACCAAAAGATGAATGAAATGATGCATAACTTTGAAAAAAAATGTAGAATAAACTCCAAGGGAGTAGGGGAATATTTTGTTTCCCTATTTGATTTACCAACCTCTCCTAGGACACATGGAAAACCATCAAGTGCTCATCCACCTCATAAATATAAATCTCATTATGTAAGAGAGAGTGACAAATCAGACCTAGAAAAGGAGGACAATGAAGTACTACAATGTCTCTACAAAGAGGAAGACACTTCAAATAATCCCATAGAAAGAGTACAACACATAAAAATTCAAACCAATCAATATGGAAAAGGGTATCAAATTATGAAAAAAATGGGGTACAAGGGAAGAGGACCCTTAGGAGTCAGGAATAGAGGATTGCTAGAATCCATTGAACCGACTTGGAGATCAAAAGAAGAGAAATTTGGAATAGGATATCAAAAAAAAGGAGAAAGTTCAATCCTAATGCATGATTTCCATGAACATGTAAACATGGTAGGATCCAAGAGTGAGGATGATTCCAGGGATTATGAGTGGGATTCCCCTTCCAAAGAGTCTTTTCATGATAAAGAGGTTGATGTTATTCACACACATGCAACTATTCCTAATGTCACAAGTCAAGACAATGAGCATCAAGGTTCGAATTATACACAAGTTTCAAGTGAAACTCAAGAGTCAAATATAGGTCAAGCATCTAGGAATAATCAATGGATAGGTGAACCTTGGGTACCTTCATAGGGGGTGATTCAAACATTGTATTTAATGCACACGCATTCTTTCCCATGGAAATCAATGAGGACTATAGTGAAGGAGATTTTGATCCTACTTCCATGGAAGATATTGAGGAAGCCCATGTCATAGACCTAAGTGATACAATGTATGAACCTTCAAATAAGGTCATGTCCCTAAACCCTTCTAATGACAATTTTCCAAATGAGTTCTTAGCCTTAATGCACCCTGAACTCATTGATTGGGATTTATCTGAACCAAATGACATATTATACTTTCCCAATGACCTTGCGATGGCCCAATACCTAAATGCGGTTGAGCCATCTTCTTCCATCAAAAAATACAATCTGGAAATAATGATAGAGCTAGGGGTCCAACCTCTCAATCCACAAAATAAATGAAAAAAATACAAAAAAATGAAAAGGTCTAGTGGTGAAAACCACCATGTGGTAGTGCTAGAACCTCAAAAAGTAAAAATATTGGATGTTTCCAAAGGTGAAAACCCAATTGTGGCACCTAAGGAAGAGAGGTTGGATACCCTACCAAAACATGAAGATGAAAGGTTACCCATCCTTATTGAACCAATGGAGAAAGTTAACATTGGAACTGAAGTGGATCCAAAGTTCATTCATTTAGCAGCATCTTTGAGTCCATCAAAATGGAAGGAGTTCATCGAATCATTTCAAGAAAAGAAAATTGAATTTGCATAGTCTTATGCGGACATGCCAAGGTTAGATCCAAGATTTATAATGCATCATTTGAATGTGAAACCCAGTGTGAAACCCATAACGAAAAAAATGAGAAAGATGCACCCTCATATGGAACTTTTAGTGAAAGCAGAATTGGAGAAGTTACTCAAGGTTGGATTCATAAGAGTGATTGCATATGTAGAATGGATATCAAACATTGTACTAGTCACAAAACATGACAAATCCATTAGAGTTTGCATGGATTTTAGAGACCTTAATCTTGCTTTCCCAAAAGATAATTTTTCACTACCTAGCATTGATGCTATAGTGGACTTAATAGCTGGTCATTCTATGTTTTCCTTAATGGATAGATTTAGTGGATACAATTAAATTCAAATTGGACCTGAAGACCAAGAAAATACAGCTTTTACATGCCCACGGGGAACCTTTTGTTGGAATGTGATGCCCTTCGGTCTCAAAAATGTCGGAGCAACTTATCAAAGAGAAATGACCACTATCTTCCATGATATGATGCAAACCTTCTTAGAAGACTATGTGGATGATATTCTAGCAAAATCACATGAAAGAAAGGGTCATTTACCAATATTAGAAAAGATCTTCACAAAGTTAGAACAATTGAAAGTGAGACTCAATCCAAATAAATGTGCTTTTGGGGTACCGACAAACTCCTAGGTTACATTGTTTCTGCAAAAGGAATTGAAGTAGATCCCAAGAAAGTGAAAGCAATAATGGACATGGAAATTCTGAAGAATATTAGTCAAACGAGGTCTCTTCAAGGAAGACTTCAATCTATAAGGAGATTCATTTCCTAATTAGCAGAAAAATTCCATTCATTCACAAGGTTGCTACATAAAGACACCATTTTACATGGGATGAGGAGTGTGACAAAGCTTTCACATTGTTGAAAACATACTTGGTGAACCCACCCATCTTGATGCCACCTATCAAAGGCAAACCCTTATTACTTTACTTATCAGCAACAGAGAAATCTTTAGGGGTTCTATTGGCACAAGCAGATAATTAAGGAAAAGAAAGAGCCATTTACTACTTGAGTAGAACATTGATAAAATATGAATTGAACTATAGCTTCATGGACAGGGCTTGCCTAGCAGTTGTGTTTGCCTCTCAAAATCTTAGACATTACATGTTGATGCATAAAGTGAAGTTAATTACCAAAATTGATCCATTGAAGTATCTACTTAGTAAAACAACTCAAATGAGAAGGATTGCAAAATGGGTGATGGTGCTTAGTAAATTTGACATTGAATACATGGATAGGAAAGAAATAAAAGGACAAGTGATTGCTGATAAGTTGGGAGAACATCCTTTAGAATCTACACATCCAATTCAAGTAGAGTTTCCTAATTCAGATATTGTTGATGTGGAAGCAAAGGCATGGACCTTATATTTTGATGGATCCTATACTCAAAGTGGTTTAGGGGTAGGAATTATTTTTATAACACCTCAAGGGTACATAATTCCCAAATATTACAAACTATTGTTTCCTTGCACAAATAATATTTCTGAATATGAAGCTTTGGTCATAGGTCTCAAAATGGCCTTAGAATGGAATGTCACAGAATTACAAGTTTATGGAGATTCTCAATTAGTCATGAACCAATTCAATGATGAATACAACACCAAAGATGAAAAATTGATGCCATATAAAAGGATGGTGGATGATTGGAAAAATTATTTTTCTTTGATAACTTTTGACCAGATTCCATGAGACAAAAATAGAGTAGCTGATGCAATGGCTACCTTGGCTTCATTACTCTAAATGCCTGATCAAAATGTGAGGTATGAATTCTTGGTGGAAGAGTTGGAAAAACTGTCATTTGACTTACCCGATACTCAAATAATTTCCCTTCTTAACATACATGACTCACCTTGGTATGGAACAATCTATACTTATCTTAAAGACCAAACCCAAGCTCAAAAATGATATTTCATAATACAATTGGCTCGTTATAGCATCCTATCAAACACATTGAGTCACAAAGGTCTTGACGAAATGCTCCTTAGGTGTCTAGAGGAAGATAAATTGAGATTAGCTTTAAGATATGTTCACAAGGGGATTTGTGGGTCGCATTCGAGTGGATTAAATTTATCTAAGAAAATCATTTGCATGGAATATTTTTGGAAAACCTTAGAGAAAGATGCTTGTCAATTTGTGAGAGTTTGTGCTAAATGCCAATATCATGGAGACATGATCCATGCACCTACACAATAATTGCATCCATTTATCATACCATATCCATTCTATCAATGGGATTTTGATCTAATTGGCATGATTTACCCACCATCTTCTAATGGACATAAATACATCCTCATAGTGACATAATGGGTAGAGGCCATTCCGTTGACAACTACAATGGGAAAATAGATTTCCATGTTTATCCTTAATCACATCATTTGTAGATATGGTATTCCTCATGACATCATTATAGACAATGAAAAAAAATTCAAGAACAAAGATTTGGATGAAATTTGTGAGACATTTAATATTATTCACCATTCTTCCTCCATTTACTATCCTCAAGGTAATGGACAAGCCGAGGCTACGAACAAGAACATCCTCAAAATATTGAAAAGATTAGTTGATAAGTTAGGAAGAGATTGGCATATTTAGATAAACCTGACATTGTAGGCCTACATAACTATCATTCGAACACCAATAGGAGCTACACCAGTCTCCTTGGTTTATGGGGCCAAAGCTATTTTACCCTTAGAAGTTGAGATTCCATCCCTAAGAGTTTTATTACATGGATTAATCACTGATGAGGATTATAGGGTTTCCTGACTTCAACAATTGGAATTGTTGGAGGAACATCAAACACAAGCATATGATCATTTGAAGGTATATCAAAATAGAATTTCAATAAACTACAACAAGCACATCAAACCGAGAACCTTTCAAGTGGGATACTTAGTATTACAAGAAAACCCTAAAAATCAAGTTGATAGAGAAAAGAAGGGAAAATGAGAAGTGAATTGTCTTGGACCTTTTGTCATCACTTCTTCCTTTGGAATGAGAACCTACAAACTAGTTGATTATGAAGGGGATGAGTTACAAGAACCCATTAATAGCATCCATTTAAAGAGGTTTCATACCTAATCAGATGAAAGAGAATCAAAAGAAAGAGTATCAGACGAGTGTATCAGATGAGTTAGCATCTTCTTTGTACATGAGAAAAAGTCAAAATCCAAAAAATGGAGAAAAGATCAAAATCCAAAAAAATCAGAAAGATCAAAAAGTTAAATACAATGGAAAAATAGAAAATTAGAAAAAGGAGAAAATTGAGCATGAAGAAAGAAAAAGCATTCAAAAATCAAAAAAATTGTTGTCTTGGTGAAAACCTAGAAAATAGGCGCCTTGATGATTAAAAAAAATAGAAGAAAAAGAAAAAATAAAAATAAAATTGAAAAAGAGAAAAGTGCCTTGGTGAATGTTGGAATTAATGGGAAGTAGTACTGAGAGGGGAGGGGTGAATCAATAACTCTAAAAATTTTGAAGCCTTTCACACTTCATCATTAGTAATCATTCATTATAGTATTACTATTGTTCTTTCTTATGTATGTATTTTTCATTCATAATCTTTAATAGTTTGCAACATTCATAGAAATATTCATGAAGATGATAAACACATAACACAAGATATGATATCACAGAAAAATCCTGTTAGGAAGTAAAAACTATGGTGGGGATGGCACCTACAAAACTTCACTATTTGTAGAATGGAAGGGAGCCAGTTAAGGCTTACAATTTGATCACTTCTGATGATCTACCCTATTAGGAGTATTAAGGGGGAGACCTATTAAGATTTACTCTGTTAAGAGCTTTAGCAACACTGATTTAAGTGTGCACTTAGTTATGAGATTTTACAATAGGATGGTTAAGCCCACCTTTCTTGAAAGGATTTCATTAGTGTACTACACTTGTTAGAATGAGTAAAAATGTTTACCTGAATACGTACAATATAATTGCTAATTATAGACACATTAAAGCTCTCAGAAGTATAATATCACCTTAAGTGATTGATGAATACCTTTTCTCTGCTTGTCAGTAGCCTCTGTTCTGTTCTTGAAAACTGATTTGATTCTGTTTCTATCCTTCTACATGAATTCTCTGTCAGGCCTTTAGATGCTCTCCATGGCTACTATCTTCATTGAATCACAAATATTCTCAATGGATTGAGCACCTATTTATACAAGTATTTGACCTATCTTGGAATCACGCTTTTCAATGCTAACTCTTAGATCCAAGGTTTACAACTTGACTTTGATCTTTAGTTTGCATGTTTTAAAATAGTAAAACTAATTAAAACAATAATAAATACATTTCTTCCTCCACACATAATGGATTTTAAAGTAAATCAAGAATCTATAAATACAACTTCAGTGATTTATCTGACGTGGAAAGTCAGATCCACTTTTTGTGGGATGTAACTGACTGTCAGTTGGTCATCGATTTGAACTTGAAGTCTGTCAGCGTTCCTTTTTTGAGCTATTCATCGGGTTCCCTTTGTCTGTCAGGTTCCTCTCTTTGCTTGTTCTGTCAGGTTGCACTATTGTTACTCGTCGGGTTTCCTTTACCTTTTTGTCTTTAGATAACACTTAATAGTGTTTTTTTGGGTAACCTTAGCATCGGGTAGTGCAGTGCCCTGTCTATCAGTGTTGTGTAAACCGATGGTGTAGATCATGTTTTTCTCTAAGTATACTAATGGAAAAATATAATGCCTTCAATCTCCCCTTTGACATTAGTATCAAAAACTGATATGTGCATAATACTAAAGTGTTTTAGTATGTATACACCATGTTTATATCCTTGTCATCATATGAATCCTCCTAACTATGTGCATCGATATAGTATATGTATATGTACATGTATACTATTCATTCTCTATATGTACATTATTTCCCCTTTCTTTTAATATACATATGATTTCCTCCTTTTAACTGAGGTGAGTGAACATATCAAATTCCCCCTTTCTTTGATACTGATGACAAAAATATACAACTTATAATATGCCAAAATTGTGACAAAAATGTGCAACTTACAATGTGTCAAATATGTTAGAATGGGTTGTTTTTATATCTTCAAGCATTTTCTCCCATTGTTCTTTCAGCTGTTCTAGTGCCATGTGTTGTAGCTCTAGCCTTGCGTGCATATCATAAATGTTGTCTAGGACAAACATTTATGGGGTGAAAATTAGTGTATTTGACTCTATTACATGTTTTTGAAAGAGTGTAAGTGTCAGTAATAGCTTATCTTGGAGCTCATTTACTTCATCTCTATAGATTGTATGTCTTGTCTCTGTTTCTGAGCTTGTTTGATTTTCTCATTGTGCAATTTAATTGCTTCTTCATTATTGGTGAGACTTTGTGCACTTGACTTAAGATCAGCATCAATTTTTTCTATCTTGTTTGTATGCTCCTAAGTGAGTTGATCTAGAGTGCACAATTTTTGTATTAAGGTAATAACTTCTGATATAATTGGATTAATTGTACTTACCAATTCAAATAGCTTAACCTTTTTCAATGCCACTTCCTGGCTTATTTTCTCAGCTAGCTTGAACTCATACTTTTGTTCAAGTCTCTCTTCCATAACCTTCTTAGCATCAATATTATGAGATGTTATTGCATCTATGAGTATTACCAATTGATCAAGCATTGGATTATTTTGATCAATATCTATGTCAGGTACAATCTATTGAAGTATTCCTCTTGCTAGTTCTAGTACCTTGGCCTCTTTTTCTACTCTCTTCAGTTTGTCTTGAATAGATTTTCTCTCACAGATCTTGGCATACTTTGTTAATGTAGTTGGATCCAATGTTCTTGGATCATAGACTAGAATCTCAATGATTTCATCCAGAGTTACTGGATTCTTATTCTTTCCTTTCTTCTTCTTTGAGATTTGAGGGGATGCAGATGTATAAACTACCATAGCTAGTTATTTTTTCTCTCTAAATTACTTGGTGAAGGATTTGTAGAAGATGCTTCTTGTTTCTTTTTCTCAGGTGGCACCTGTCAGTTATGTGAAGATGTCTCTTCATTAACTTTGGGTGTTTCTATAGAATGTGCTTTTGATTTCTTCTCCAGCTCATCCTTCTTTTCTTCTCCACCTTTCTCTATTTTTTTGTCCCCTTTTTCCTTTTGAGTTTCCTGCTTATTTTGATCAGTAGAAGTATCTTTCTGATAATTGGTTGCAGCTTGCTCTGCAGTTGTATCAGTGGTTTCTTTAGATTCTCCATCACCATTTTCCTCGGGTGTGCTTGTTTCCTTTTCAGTAGATCCATCATTACCCTCTAGTATGTTTATTTCCTTCATTAAGATAGGCATATTACTTTGAGTTGTAGCTTGGGCTTTGTCAATAGTGGTGTCCTGCTCATCGGTTTGAGCCTTTTCAATAGTGACATCCTCATCTTTTTGTGTTTCTTTTGCAGGGTCTGGTACTTTTGAGTCCATGATTGAAGTATCCTGTATTGTCTCATCAACAACATCAATTATTGTATGATCTAATGTCTTCAATCTTTGTTGTTGTTCTTGATCCTTAAGTGTGATAAATATGACATCATCTTTCTTCTGTGGATCTTTGTCAGAGTCATAGTTAGTGATATCTTGGATAATATCATCCATGACTGTGTCTACGTTAATATTCTCATTATCACTTTTAGTATTATCCAGAGCAATGTGCTGAGGACTTGCATTTTCTGTCTCCTCCTCTCTATGAGGTGTTTTGGTGAAAAGTAATTGATTCTCACCACTTGTTGACTCTTTCGGTAGATCCAGGAGTTGTCTCCATTTATGTTCAGTCATAGTATCTAGATCAATGAACTTGTTTTCTAGCACTTTTTAAGCTCTTATCTTGGCGAAAAATTTTCCTGAGTGATTTTTAAGTATTTCTTTGATCTCTTCAACTTTAGATTTGGGAGGCATCAGTCTCACAAGTATCCTTTCCCTTGCTCATCTCTCTATTTGTAGGGCATATGACCATTGTTGGTATATCCTTTTACCTAGCTCATTAGGTATTTGATTGAAAAATTTTGCAAGTGCATATTTGTTCTTGATCATTGAATTTATGACTTCCTCTTGTATCTTATTCTAGTCCTCTAGGTTTAGTGTATCCCATTGTCTGATTTTCTTATCAGTCATTGTACCATGTGTAGCAATGGATTTGGCAGCTTCATCAACTGTTTGATTTCTAAAATTCTTCTTTTCTACATTAGGCTCATCATCTTTAGTGTTGTCTATGTCAGCCTTTGTCCTAACCAACCTTTTCCTCTTCTTTGGAGGTGTTGTTTTGAAAGTTTGTTGCCTTGTTCTCTTAGCTGGCTACTTCCTTATGTAGGTCCTTACTTGACCTTTCTTAAGGGGCATTGTATTAGTTGCAATAGTTTGACTCCTTTTCCTCTGCTTCTTTGTAGGAGGTGGAGGTGTATTAGATTCAGTCTTTTTAGAATCTGATTTCTTTTCTTCTTGTTCCTCACCGATGGTGCCCTGTTCATTAGTTGACTCTGGTTGATCTTGTTCTTCATTTGTTACCTATAGAATCTTCTTGAGATTCTTAACCATTTTTTCCTTTTTGTTTACAGTCTTTTATTTCTAGGCCTTGTTTTACCTTTGATTTGGCCTCTTCATATGTTCCAAACCTTGGTTGTTTCTTATCAATGGGCTCATTAATTAATGCCTCAATTGAACTTGTAGCTTGATCAATGTTGATCTCATAATCCATTGGAGCTAACCAGGCTATCCTTGGTACAACTAGTTTGATATGGGTGAAATCTATGTCCACCATGAAACATATCTCATCTTTATGTTTTTCAACTAGCTGTTCAGGAATCCTAGTTCTTTCCATCATCTTTTCCATGAACTCAAGGAAGTATGCAGACATAACAGATTCAAAATTGCCCCCTAGTGATTTAATCATTTCACTAATTTTTTGTGTTACTGGTTTGGTAGTGTCCCATACTACTTTTCCTACTGAAGGAAAGTATTCTTGAAAATAGAAAAAGATACACATGATAAGTGATCAAAACTTACATGTGTTGGTTTTTGTAGACCTGATTGTGTGCATATTTTCATCAAGTTGTTTTAACATGATCTCACACAGATCCATTTGAACTCCTTTGGTTACTATCTTGTAAGCTATGATTATTGATGTAGCAAAAATGTTGTTCAATCAGCTAGCTTGAAAATTCTTATACCGAATGACACATGCACCAAATTTTAGTTCTTCGTCGGTGATTATGTTCACTTTGAGATCTCTGTTGTCTCCTTCTGCATTGGTGAGTTTTTCAACTTCTTTCATTGATGGATACTTGTGTGCCCTAGGCTTGTTATTTATTAGATAACCAATGATAGCATGAAGAACATCCTTGGTTATTTGCTTGGGTTGGTCTAGCCATAACTTCTTATCATGCATTTTGCTCAAGACTAACCTTATCCATTCTGTTTTGAATTCCCTAGGGAGATGTAGGGAATTAGTTAACCCTTTGATCTCCAAGTGTTTATGCTCTACCTTTAGTTTTCCCTCAGCATCACATAGCTTCTTATAATCTTCATCCATTTCAAGATATATCTATGATCTTGCAGTGAATATAAGACCTAACGTCTTCTATGAGCAAAACCCTAGGTGGGATTTTTGAAAATGTGCCAGTTTCATCAGGGTTTGATGCAATTTTCAAGAAGATTTTATACTTTGGCTATACACATTTACTGCTCTTGATCAGCTTCACCACATTCCTCTTATCATTCTTGATCTTAGCGGTTCTTGAGGTGGTTGCCATTGTATTTCAAGTTTTTATGGTATTCTAGGAATTAGGGCTTTCAAGATAAAACAATGACAGAGATCTTTCGGTGCCTTTGGTACTTAATTCAATTCGCAATAGTGATGAAAGATCTGTTTACTATGTGCTGAATCGATCTGTGGACGCTTCTTCTTTCTACTCTTTAATCACTTTGTTTTTTCTCTACTTTCTCTTCAAATCATGGGTAAAAAAATGAATTTGTCTTGTCGACTATTTATAGAATTTTTTACCTAAGTCTTTGTAATAAATGCTCAATGACTCATCGGGACATCAAGACAGGTTTCGTCAGGAAGAATTTACAAAACATCGTCGATGAAGTTGAGGTTCCTAGGATAGTTGTTAACATTGTTTCTTGTACCGATGGATATCGGTATTCTATAGTGACAACTTTTAACTTTCTCTTTCTTACCGACGGGTGTTGGGTTATATTGGAAACTTAGTCACTTTTTATGTTGACCAAAAATCTCTGGTAAGTGTAGAACAACTTATCTTCTTTTTTCACTGATGATTTTTGGTATGCGTATACCGACAGTGTTGGATTCTTAGATTTGTAACAAGTAATATAATATGCATCTTTTTGTTCATGCAAATTTTGACTATCTATCAGTTATATAATGGAACTGATGTAAAATATGAATTGGTGTAATGCAGTTCCATACTTACTTGTTCAGCTTAGGTGGGGTTGGTGATGTCACCGGATCCATTGGATGGGGTGTCACCATTTGCATTGCTTGGTCCAGCTTCATCATTTCTTGAAACTTTTCTCCACATTTTATCTCTTTCCCTCCAAATATCTTTAATGTTGTTTCCATTGGGATATGTGCTTGACTCTATCGATCGGTCTTTGTAATATTTCTTGAGATGACAACCTTTGTGATAGTGTAAGCATGCCATTCTAGGGTTTGACCAGCCTCTAGACCTTTTGGTCCATGCTCTCATGCGGTTTGCACCAATGTGACCATATCTACCACATGCTGTACAGTTTGTCCATGTATTGTAATCCCATGTATATTGATTACCGATTCTCTTTGGTTGATAAGGGACCTTTTAGGCTTCCATGCTTTCTTTTTCTTTTTCTAGCATTCTTCAGATCTGTGCCCATTCATGTTGCATGTAGGACAATATTTTTCCATGTAGGTTTCCTTCTTTGGCTATTCTATCTTGCTCTTGCATTCATAAGCCTTATGTCCTTTCTTGTTACATTTATAAAAAAATCCTATGAATGTAGGTGTAGATTTAGGAATACCTTTCATTTTACCTCAACATATATTTGATGTGTGCCCTTGCTTTCCACAGTGCTTGCATGTTAGCTTCCTTGGTCTTCGATTTTCATAGACATTCTTTGAGCTTGCTTGATTTGATGGTTCTCCATTTTTGGTAAAGCCTATACCATTGTTGTTGTTATTGTTGACTCTTTGCTATCCTTCAAGAAAGTCATCCATTCTTTTATTTCTTTCTTTAGCCTTTCAGATAATCTCATTATGCTATTGTTGAATTCTAACGTCATGTTTTAGCTTTTCATTTTCTTCTCTTAGTTCACCGATAATCTGTATTCTCTCAATGGGTTACACATTTATTTTGTTTGCTTCTTGACTCATAAGAATAATCTGATTTGTGAGATCATGGTGATGCTCATCATGTCTTTGAATTTCCAATTCCTTTTCTTGTAGTTTCTCAGTAATCTTCCTTCTGTCATCAATAGCAAGTGTTCTTTCTATTTCAGCTTATCTAGAAAAACTCATCACATCAATCATTCTTACCATCTGGCTCTCTTGACCAATTTGTAGCATCTTTATTTGTTCTGTCAGATGTTGATTGATCTCCTTGAGATTTTTGATGTTCTCTTCTGATGTGTCTGATGTATTGCTTGCATTTGATCCTGAATATTCAAAGAAATCTAGAATCTCTTCTTCTTGATAGTCTTTTTCATTGTTCCAGGTAACCATACCTTTTCTCTCATCCAACAACTCTCTCATCTTGATTCTAGCTTCTTTATACTGTTCATATAACATCTGGATCTCAAGCTTTTTGTTCTCAATATTCTTATCAAGTTTGTACTTCTCCATTGTATGATCTTTGCTCTTAAGCCTTTAAGATTTCCAAGAAGAGACTAGGATCTGATACCAAGTGTTGGAATTAATGGGAAGTAGTACTAAGAGGGGAGGGGTGAATCAATACCTCTAAATTTTTTGACACCTTTAACACTTCATCATTAGTAATCATTCATTATAGTATTACTGACCATTATTGTTATTCTTTCTTATGTATGTATTATTCAGTCATAATATTTAATAGTTTGCAACATTCATAGAAATATTCATGAAGATGATAAACACATAACACAAGATATGATATCATAGGAAACTCCTATTAGGAAGTAAAAACTACAGTGGGGATGACACCCACAAAACTTCACTATCTGCAGAATGGAAGGGAGCCGATTAAGGCTTAAAATTTGATCACTTCTGATGATCTACCCTATTAGGAGTATTAAGGTGGAGACCTGTTAAGATCTACTCTGTTAAGAGCTTTAGCAACACTGATTTAAGTGTGCACTCAGTTATGAGATTTTACAATAGGACGGTTAAGCCCACCTTTCTTGAAAGGATTTCATTAGTGTACTACACTTGTTAGAATGAGTACAAATGTTGACCTGACTACATATAATCTATAATTTATGATTACAGATCCATTAAAGTTCTCAGAAGTATAATATCACCTTAAGTGATTGATGAATACCTTTTCTCTGCTTTTCAGTAGCCTCTGTTATGTTCTTGAAAATTGATTTGATTTTGTTTCTGTCCTTCTGCATGAATCCTCTGTCTGGTCTTTAGATGCTCTCTGTGGCTACTATCTTCATTGAGAAAAAACTATTCTCAATGGATTGAGCACCTATTTATACAAGTATTTGACCTATCTTGGAATCACGCTGTTCAATGTTAACTCTTAGATCCAAGGTTTACAACTTGACCTTGATCTTTAGTTTGCATGTTTTAAAACACTAAAACTAATTAACAAAATAATAAATACATTACTTCCTTCACACATAATGGATTTAAAAGTAAATCAAGAAGCTATCAATACAAATTCAATGATTTATCTGATGTGGAAAGTCAGATCCACTTTTTGCGGGATGTAACTGACTGTTGGTTCTTGGTCATCGGTTTGAACTTGAAGTCCGTCGGTGTTCCTTTGTTGAATTTTTCATCGATTTCCCTTTGTCTGTCGGGTTCCTCTCTTTTCTTATTCTGTTGGGTTGCACTTTTGTTACTCATTGGGTTTCCTTTACCTTTTTGTCATCAGATAACACTTAACAGTGTTTGTCGGGTAACCTTAGCATCGGGTAGTGCAGTGCCCTGTCTATCAGTGTTTTGTAAATCGATTGTGCAGATCATGTTTTTCTCTAAGTATACTAATGGAAAAATATAATGCCTTCAGGTGAAAACCTAGCAATAGGTGTCTTGGTAGAAAAAAGGCAAAAAAGAGAAAAAAGAAATAAACCCAAAAGGTGAAAACATAGAAGCGGGCACTTTTTGTCCCTTAGGTCTTTCCTAGCTGCATTTGTACATATTGCCTTTTCACCATCTCATTTTTACACATCCTCATTGCATTCATCATTTGTGTATAGTCATAATAAAGTCTCTCATCTGCATTGTCACATACTAGGTTTCAGTTGCCCACACTTTACACATGGTTTCACTTATCACTTGGGGGAAAAATATTTGGTTTTTGATACAAAGGGATTCAAAATTGCTACATCTTGGTCACATGACAGAAGCATATTTTTAGAATTTTAGAGGAGAGATATTTTAGAACCTTTGATGGATATCATTGTTCAACCTAAAAATTTTGATCGCATAACTAGATCCTTGACCTTAATTGACCTATTTTATCAGGATTAAAAATTGACAATACCTAAATGATCAAGATGTTTGGAATTCTTATTGAAAATCTCGAATACATTGCAAAACACTTGAAATTTTTGATAATTTTTATTGAATTTTTCAAGTCATGTTCTTTTTAGCTAATCAATGATGTTTTGATTAGATTGGTGATGATGGAGACTTGATGTTTTTCTTGAATTTTGGGTTGTTTTGAGGAAGATCCACTAACTTGTGTGAATTCTTCTAACGACATGGTCATCAAAGAACCATAAAGGACATTCATATAGGAAGGAGGGTTAACCTTTGTTTGTTTATGCAAAAGGATACCTTGGCTATTTAGATCTTCCATATCTTAATACCAAAATCCACTTGCAACATTGAATCCGATGAAACCGGTATTCATACTCCCATATTTGGTCATTAAACTAGTGAGGGTTGTACTAGTTTCCTAAAGAGGTTAACAAATGAGATGAAATTCATATTCATATTCTTATGGTCACAGTGGCACTAGTAAGGTTTGTATCGACTCCTAATTCCACAACACTTAATGATGAAAATATATCTCTTTTGCATTTATTTTGCAAAAAAATCAATGACAATTAGTTGCATTGCATTTTCATGTTAGATTACTTGCATTATTTAGAGGATTTTTCCAAGTTACAAAGGGGTTTATCAATTTTTGTAGTTCAATCAATTCAATTGTTTCAAATCAACAATGTGAGATTATCTTTTGCATCCATGCATTCATTAATCATTAATCATTAATCATTATCTTTATACATCACAAGAAAAGCAAAGAAAAGAAGCATTCATTCATTTTCATCCTTAAGATTGCATTTCATCAATAAAGTTGCATACATCAAAATTCCAAAAGATAGTTTCATTCATTTTACCATTGCATTGCATAAACCATAACATCATGATAACATCATAAAACATATAGAAGTAGTTGCACATATCATTTGCATCCATTTATCTATGTCATAAGATAAGACATTACATCCATAGCATAAGAAAGAAAGTTAATGCATCATATAAATCATGTAGATCTGCACGCAAAGAAATCTCAGATCAACATCATAACATCACAAAATGGGGAATCAAAGAGTCATCATAGATAAATTTCTATCATCAAAAAGAGTATATCAAAGCTGTATATCAAGATACACCGACAAGATGATCCATAATCCAAAGTCCTGGTCAATAAATAGAATGATACATCAATGCAATATCAACATGATCCAAATCTCAGATCTGTATCAAGACCCAGCTAGGGAACCTAATCCATCACCAGTAGAAACATATGAACCTATACCCCTTGTTCTAATTGGATCCCTATCACTTGATCTATCCTGAGTAGTCAGAGGTGCCTGACTAGTACTAGCAACCTGAGGCAACTGTGCCATCATCGTCATGAACTGCTATAACATAGTGGAAACCTAATCTATCCATCCTATCATAGAAGTCATCCTTACCTGCAATGTCCTCACATCCTATAATAAACTATCCACAACTAGAGGAATCTAAGGAGCCTCCAGTGCCTAAGGAGCAAGAGGTACCTATGGGGAAACATGCACCTTTGATATACCAATCTGTAGATCAACCTATGGAGGCACCTATCTCTGTGGAGATACTGGTCTCTAAGGAGGACCCTAACCCTATAAAGGAGCCTGTAAGGGAACCTGTCTAGCTACCTATATCCATTCATGTCTCTGTCTGCCCTAGTCAATAGTTGGTCTATGTTGTGCCTATCTTTGTAGAGGTACCTGTGCCTACCTCTACCTAGGCTGCCCAAAACCACCACCTCGAGCTCTAATGTGACCACCCTACATCTAAGGTCCTACCGCTCTCTGTACTTGAGGAGCTCTTTGTCTCTATACTTGTCTCTTGCCACCACCACCTCCATCACCCTATCTTTACCATCATCATCTGAAGTCTCATTTGCATCCAAGATAGGCTCAGCTGGATCTATGAATATCATGAATCGATGCCGCAGACACCACTCTCAATAATCAACAGCCATAACCGCATCAACAACATGGTCTAACATGTCCCATCTAATATGAATCAATCACTCAATCTATGAACAAGAAAAATGGTAGTCTACCTGTGCACCCCACATCGATCTCTCAGACTAGAATTGGACGTATAAAGCCATACCCTGAGGCATGTCCTACACTCTACTAAACTATTGTGATACTCATCTAGAGAAGAATCTCTCAATAACTAGTGGTGATCATCCAATCATCCACTGTAGTGCAAACATGTAAGGGAGCTCATCATCATCCTCCCACCAACCCTCACAGTCCAGATAAGGTCTCCACACAACTTGGTCAATATCATCAATGGTCCTTCGCCAATACTCAAGCTTTCCCAGACAATGTTGGACAACCATCCCATCATATAAAAATGCATAAGGCCAACCTCAGCCTTGAACTCAAGTAGCAATAGGTCTTGTAATTGGGATATGCTCCCAGGTCCATAACTGCAAAAGAACTGCACCTGCTGAAATAATTGCATTGGCCCTGTACACAACATTGTGTAAATCATGATATAACTGTGCTAATACACATGATCCCCAATGTAATCTTTGAGGATGAGCAATCAAGTCCTCTAGAATGTGGCCCCATTTGACAGAAAATCCATGACCTCATTGATTTGGTAGAAGTAACGCACCGATGACTGAACCAAATATCGCTGGTAAAGTATGGAAGGAAGAAAATTGTGCTTGTTGGGATTAATGGGAAGTAGTATTGAGAGGAGAGGGGTGAATCAGTACCTCTAAAACTTTTAACTCTTTTCACCATTCATCATTAGTAATCATTCTTTACTGTATGACTGACCATTACTGTTGTTCTTTCTTATGCAAGTAGTATTAATTCATAACCTTTAATTATTTGCAACATTCATGAAAGTAATAAACACATAACACAAGATATGTTATCATAGAAAACTCTTGTTAGGAAGTAAAAACTGCGGTGGGGATGACACCCACAAAAATTCACTATCTGCAGAATGGAAGGGAGCCAGTAAAGGCTTACAATTGATCACTTATGATGATCTACCCTGTTAGGAGTATTAAAGTGGAGACCTATTAAGATCTACTCTATTAAGAGCTTTAGAAACACTGATTTAAGTGTTCACTCAGTTAAGAGATTTACAATAGGACTGTTAGGTCCACCTTTCTTGAAAGGATTTCTTAAGTGTACTACACTTGTTAGAATGAGTACATGTGTTTGACTTGAATGTATGCAATCTATAATTTCTGATTACAGATCCATTAAATCTCTCATAATAAGAATATCACCTATAGTGATTGATTAATACCTTTCTCTGCTCGTCAGTAGCCTGTGTTCTTGTTCTTGAAACTAATTTGATTCTTTTCTATCCTTAGTCTGGTCCTTAGTTTCTCTTAGTGGCTACAATCATCATTGAACAACAAAATGTTCACAATAGATTGAGAATCTATTTATAGAAGTATTTGACCTATTCTAGAATCACGTATTACAATGTGAACTCTTAGATCCAAGGTTTACAACTTGACCTTGATCTTTAGTTTGCATGTTTTAAATCAGTAAAACTAATTAAAAAAAGAATAAATACATTGCTTCCTCCACACATCATAGATTTAAAAACAAATAAAGAAGCTATATATACAACTTCAGTGATTTATCTGACATGGAAAGTCAGATCCACTTTTTGTGGGATGTAACTGACTATCAATTCTTGGTCATCAGGTTGAACTAAAAGTCTTTCGGCGTTCCTTTGTTGAACTGATCATTAGGTTCCCTTCATATGTTAGGTTCCTCTCTTTGCTATTCCGTTGGGTTGCATAGTTTTTACTCATCAGGTTCCTTTAACCTTTTTGTCATCGGGTAACACTGAATTGTGTTTTTCAGGATGCTTTGAACTTGGTAGTATCGGGTAACCTTGGCGTTGGGTAGTGTTGTGCCTTATCTGTCGGTGTAGTGTAAATTGATGGTGTAGACCATGTTTTTCTTTATGTATACTAATGCAAAATATAATTCCTTCAATCTCCCCCTTTGAAATTAGTATCAAGAACTGATATGAGCATAATACTAAAGTGTTTAGTATGTACACCATGTCTATATCCTTGTCATTATATGACTCCCCCTAACTTTATGCGTCAGTATAGTATAAGTATATGTACATGTATACTTGCCTCTGTACTATACATTCCCTATTCTTTGCTCTTTCAATTGTTTGATTGTACATTTCATTTCCTCCTTTCCCTTCCCCCTTCTTTTACTATGATTGTACATATCACTTCCCCTTTTATTTGATACTCATGACAAAAATGTACAGCTTGTAAGATGCCAAAAAGGTGAAAACAATGTGTAAATTACAATGTGTCAAGAATATGTGAATGGGTGTTCTTGATGTCTTCGAGAAATTTCTCCCATTTTTCTTTTAGGAGTTATAGTGCCATATGCTCTAGCTCTAGCCTTGCATTCATATCATAAATGTTGTCTAGCATAGACATTTCTAGGGTGGCAATTAGTTCTTTTGCCTCTATCATATGTTTCTATTGTATTGTGAGTGTTGGTAAGAGTTGTGCTTGAAGCTCATTTACCTCATCTCTAAACTTGGTCTCTGTAATCTGTATGTCCTGTCTCAATTTCCGAGCTTGCTTTAGCTTCTCATTGTGCAGTTTTATTGCCTCTTCACTATTCATGAGACTTTGTGCACTTGTTTGAAGACCAACATCTATCTGTGCTATCTTGTCAGTATAATCCTGAGTGAGTTGATCAAGTGTGCATAATTTATGTATCAAGGTAATAGCTTCTGAGATTATTGGATCTATTGTGCTAACCAATTCAGAAAGCTTTACCTTTTCCAATGCCACTTCCTAGCTTATCTTTTTTTCTAGCTTGAACTCATATTTTTGTTCAAGTCTTTCTTCCATGACCTTCTCAACATCTATGTTCTGAGATTTGATTGCCTATATGAGAACCACTAATTGATCAAGCATTGGGGTTGTTTGATCAATATCTACATCTGGTACTATTTGTTGAAGTATACATCTTGCTACTTCAAGTACCTTTGCCTCCTTTGTGGCTTTCCTCAATTTGTCTTGCATTGACTTCCTCTCATAGAGTCTTGCATACTTGGTCAATTCAGTTTGATCTAATGTCCTGGGATCACAAATTGGAATCTCAATGATTTCATTCAAAGTTACTAGATTCTTATGCTTGCTCTTCTTCTTCTTTGAGACTTGTGGGGATGCAGATGTATGAACTACCATTGCTAGTTCATCTGTCCTCTCTAAAGTGCTTGGTGAAGGCTTTGTTGATGATGCTTCTTGTGTTTTCTACTCGGTGTGTACCTGTCAGTTTTGTGAAGATGTCTCTCCATCAACCTTGGGTGTCTTTGTAGATTTTTCTTCTATTTTATTTTCCATCTCATCTTTCTTTTCTTCTTCACTCTTTTCTTTTTGCGTGTCCTCTTCTACCTTTTGTGTTTCCTATTTATTTTGATTTATAGATTTATCTTTTTGATCATCGGTTGTAGCCTTCTCTATAGTTGTGTCCTTTGTATTATCTATGGTGTCTTTTGCTTCATCATCACCCTTTTCCTTAGGTGTGCTTGTGTTTTCTACAATAGATCCTTCATTACCCTCTAGTATATTGATTTCCTTCATTAATACAGGCATATTGCTTTGAGTGCTAGCTTGTGTTGTATCTAGAGTGGTGTCCCGCTTGTCGGTTTGGTCTTTTCGAGCAGTGACATCCTCATCTTTTTTGTACTTTCTTTGTAGGGTCTGGTTCTGTTATGTCCATGACTGAAGTGTCCTACCTTTTCTCATCAGCAACATTCATTTCTTTATCCTCTGATGTCTTCAATTCTTATTGCCTTCCTTGATCCTTAAGTGTTATGAATATTACATCATCTTTCTTCTACGGATCTTTATCAGAGTCATAATTGGTGATGTCTTGAATGTCAAGATCATCCATGACTTTGTCCAAATAAATTTGTTCCATATCCTCAACATTGTCCAAACCAATGTACTGAGGACTTGCATTGTCTTTCTCCTCCTCTCTATGAGTTGTGTTAGTGAGAAGTAACTATTCCTCATGACTTGTTGACTCTGCTTGTAGATCTAGGAGTTGTCTCCATTTTATTTCGGTCATTGTATCTAGCTTTATGAACTTATCCTCTAGCACTTTGTAAGTCCTTATCTTGGCTACAAATTTTCCTAAGTGCTTCTTCAGTATTTCTTTGATTTCTTCTATCTTAGATTTGGGAGGCATAAGTGTTACTAGTACCCTCTCCCTTGCTTCTCTTTCAGTCTGTAGAGCATATGACCACTATTGGGATATTCTGTTACCCAACTCTATGGGTATTTGATTGAAAAATTTAGTTGGTACATATTTAAATTTCACCATTGACCTAATTATTTCCTCTTGTATCTTATTTTGGTCCTTTGGTTTGAGTGTATCCCATTGTCTAATTTTCTTGTCATACATTGTGCCATATGCAGGAATGGATTCAATAGCCTCATTAATTGTTTGATTTTTGAAGTTCTTCTTCACTACATCAGGCTCATCTTCTTTAGAATCTTCTATGTCAGCTTTAGTTCTGACCATTATTTTCCTCCTCTTTGTAGGCGTAGCCTTCACAATTTGTTCCTTTGTTTTCTTTGTTGGCTGCTTCCTCTTATAGGTCCTTACTTGACCTTTCTTAAGAGGTGTGGTATCGGTCTTAGTAGTTTGACTCCTTGTCCTCTACTTCTTTGTAGGAGGTGGAGGTGTATCAGATTTAGTTTCCTCAGAGTCTAATTTTTGTTCATCATGCCCTTCACCGATGGTGCCCTCTTCATCAGTTTCCTCTATTTGTTCCTATTCCTCCTCATTGACCGATAGAATCTTTTTAAGATTCTTGACCATCTTATTCTTCTTATTGACAGTCTTCTTAACTTCTAGGCCTCTTTTTATCTTTGATCTGGCCTCTTCATAGGTTCCAAACCTTGGTTGTTTGTTGTCAATAGGGTCTTTAATCAATGCATCAATAGCATTGGTTGCTTGATCTATGTTGATTTCATAGTCAAGTGGGGCTAACCAAGTTGTTCTTAGTACAACCAGTTTTATGTGGGTGAAATTTGTATCCACCATAAAACATATTTCATCCCTATGTTTTTCAATCAATTGTTCAGGGATTCTTGTTGTTTCCATCATCTTTTCCTTGAATTCAAGGAAGTATGCAGTCATAATAGATTCAAAATTATCTCCTAGTAAATTAATTAGTTCACTAATCTGTAATGTGATCGGTTTTGTGGTATCTTTTTTCACTTTTTTGACTGAAGGAAAGTATTCTTGAAAGTAGAAAAATATGCACATGATAAGTGAGCCGAAATTACATGTGTTAGTCTTTGTAGACCTAATTGTGTTCATGTTCTCATCAAGTTGTTTTAGTAGGATCTCACGTAGATCCATCTGTATTCCCTTGGTCACTATTTTATAAGTTGTGCTTACTGATGTTGATGATATGTTGTTCAACCTTCTTTCTCGAAAGATCTTGTAACCAATCACACAAGCACCAAATCTCAGTTATTCGTCAGTGATGGTGTTCACTTTTAGACCTCTGTTATCCCATTCAGCTTCTGTAACTTTTCAACTTCTGGCCTGGAAGGATGCTTGTGAGACTTAGGCTTGTTAGTTATTGGATAACCAGTGACAGCATGAAGGACATCCTTAGTGATTTTTTTTGGTTGATCCAACCACAACTTTTGATCATGCATTCTGCTAAGTACCAACCTAATCTAGTCAGTTTTGAAGTCCCTCAGGAAATATAGGGCATTGGTTATTCCCTTCACTTGTAGGTGCTTATGTTCATCTTTTAGGTTTCCATCTGCATCACAAAGCTTCTTGTAAGCTTCATCCATCTCTAGATCACCTATTTTACAAGTCTTACAATAAATATAGGACCTTACGTCCTCTATTAGCAAAACCCTAGGTGGAATCTTAGAAAATGCGTCAGTTTCATCAGGTTGCGATGCAATATCTAGGAATATCTTGTACTTGGGTTCTACACAGGTGTTATTCTTGATTAACCTAACCACATTCTTCTTATCACTCTTGATCTTAGCAGTTCTTGAAGTGGTTGCCATCATTTTTCAAGTTTTAGGGATTTCTTGAAAATGCAGGGCCGTCTTGAAAATAACAAAAGAGTTCTTTCGGTGCCATAGGTACTTACTTTGATCCGTGATAATGGTGATGATCTATTTGATGTGTGTGGATAGAGTCGAGGATGCTCTGCTTTCTTCTCTTTTATCACTCTAGTTTTTCTCTGCTTTTTCTCTTCAAATCGCGGGTGCAAAATGAAGTGCTTTCATCGACTATTTATAGACCTTTTTCCCTAAGTCTTGTCATAAATGCTCAATGACTCATCAGGACATGAAGATGGAGTCCATTGGGAAGAATTTCAAAATTATCATCGAGGTTGTCAGGATGCTTAGGATGGTTGTTAAGAATTTTTCTTTTACCAACGGATATCGGTATTCTGTCATGACAACTTTGTAACTTTGCTTCCTCACCGACAGGTGTTGGGTTACATTGGCAACTTAGCCATTTTATGTGTTGACTGACAATTTTGGATAAGTTTAAAACAGTCATCCATTATGTTCACTAATGATTTTTGGTATGTGTATACCGACAGGGTTGTTTTCTCAGAATTGTGACAAGTAACATAATATGCATCTTTATTTATGCAGATTTTGACTATCTATCAATTGTATAATGGAATTGATGCAAAATATGACTTGGTTTAGTGCATTTCCATACTTACTTGTTTAGCTCAAGTGGGGGTGGTGATGTCACTAGATCCATTGGATGGGGTGTCACCATTTGCATTGCTAGGTCCAACTTCATCATTGCTTGAAGCTTTTCTCCACATTTTGTCTCTAGCCCTCTAGATATCTTCAATGGTGTTTCCATTGGGATATGTGCTTGTCTCTATCATTTGGTCTTTGCAATATTTCTTGAGATGCCCAATTTTGTGATAGTGTAAGCATGTCATTCCAGGGTTTGACCAAACTCTAGATCTTCTGGGCCATGCCCTCATGTAGTTTTCAACAATGTGACCATATCTACCACATGCTGTACAGTTTATCCAAGTATTGTAGTCCCATACATATTGATTACCGATTCTCTTTGGTTGATAGGGAGTTTCTTGACCTTTAGGCTTCCATGTTTGCCTTTTATTTTTCCATCATTCAACATTTGTGTGCCTATTCATCTTGCATGTAGGACCGTATTTGTCCATGTAGGTTTCCTTCATTGGTTGATCCATCTTGGACTTACATTCATATGTTTTATGTCCTTTCTTGTTACATTTATAACAAAATCCTAGGAATGAAGATGTAAATTTAGGAATACCTTTCATTTTGCCTCTACACACATTTGATGTGTGCCCTTGATTTCCATAATGTTTGCATGTCATCTTTCTTGGTCTTGGATTTTCATAGACATTCTTTGGATTCGCTTGATTTGATGATTCTCCATTTTCAGTAAAGCGTAGACCATTATTGTTGTTGACTCTTCGTTGTCCTTCAAGAAAATCATCCATTCTTTTATTGCTCTCTTCAGCCTTTCTGATAACTTCATTATGCTATTGCTGAATTCTAACCTCATGCTTTAGTTTCTCATTCTCTTCTCTTAGTTCACCAATAGCCTCTACTCTTTCAATGAGTTGTATATTCATTTTGTTTGCTTCTTGACTCATAAGAATGATCTAATTTTTAATCTCATGGTGATGCTCAGCATGTATTTGAATTTCTAATTCCTTTTCTTGTAGCTTTTCTGTAATCTTCCTTCTATCATCAATAGCAAGTGTTCTTTCTATTTTAGCTTGTCTAGCAGAACTCATCACATCAATCATTCTTACCATTTGGCTCTCTTGACCGATTTGCAGCATCTTTATTTGCTCTGTCAGATGGTGATTGATCTCCTTCAGATTTGTGATGTTCTCTTCTGATGTATCTACTGTATTACTTGTATTTGATCCCAAAGATTCAAAGAAATCTAGAATCTCTTTTTCTTGAAAATATTTTTCATTGCTCTGAGTTGCCATACATTTCCTCTCATCCAGCAGCTCTCTCATCTTGACTCTTGCTTCTTTATACTATTCATAGAACATCTATATCTCAAAATTTTTATTCTCAATATTCTTATCAAGTTTTTACTTCTCCATTGTATGATCTTTTCTCTTAAGCCTTTAAGATTTTCAAGAAGAGACTTAGCTCTGATACCAATTGTTGGAATTAATGGGAAGTAGTATTGAGAGGGGAGGGGTGAATCAGTACCTCTAAAAATTTGAACTCTTTTCACCATTCATCTTTAGTAATCATTCTTTACTGTATTACCGACCATTACTATTGTTCTTTCTTATGCAAGTAGTATTAATTCAAAATCTTTAATTGTTTGCAACATTCATAGAAAAATTCATGAAAGTAATAAACACATAACACAAGATATGATATCATAGAAAACTCTTGTTAGGAAGTAAAAACTGCGATGGGGATGACAACCACAAAACTTCACTATCTACAGAATGGAAGAGAGCCAGTAAAGGCTTACAATTAATCACTTCTGATGATCTACCATGTTAGGAGTATTAAAGTGGAGATCTGTTAAGATCTGTGTGATGAAAATGTGTCACACTTCTATGAATCATTCCATTCAAGGTTTCTCAAAAATGAGGCCTCAAATATCGACTCATAGCTCCCTAGTCATAGAGTGCAAAGGTGTATGATGAAGGCCCTTAGATTGACCTAGTTGTGCCCATGCAAGTACACAATGAAATGGGAGATTCAAAGAGAAAAAGAAAGGATGCTAGTCTCCATGATCATACAATATGCAATGAAATGAAAACTATTCTATATGATTGCAATGCATGAAAGGAAATTAATCTAAATGATAACAATGCATGATTATTCTATGAAAAGAAATACA
>MU225145.1:2064120-2090565 GCA_018584345.1 Thuja plicata | reverse complement strand
ATCTAATCTACATGAATAGCCATGGATGCAAGAAGAAGAAGACAAGAAGAGAGAAGTTGCAATATCCAAGCTCAAGTGCTCAAATTCTCCTCCAAAATTGCTCTCCAAACCTGCAGCATAACAATACCTAAAAATTCTATATATGAAAATGAGAAGGAGAGGTTTCCTTATAAAGAAGAGTGAATGGTTGAGATTAAGAGGCAAAAATCAAAGGTTATGATTAAGAGGCAAAAAAACCACCACTTAGGAAGATGTGAAGAAAAATAGATTTTTATTTAATTTATTTCCTTTTTCATCAAATAAAGTGCTTTAAGTGGGGATTTTTTTATTTATTTAATTAAAATAGGGGTTTTCTTTTAATTAAATAAATTAGAAGAATTTTATTTAATTAAACGGGAGGAATTTAATTTAATTAAATAAGATGAATTTTATTTAATTAAAAGGGAAAAATTTAATTTAATTAAATAAGATGAATTTAATTTAATTAAAAGGGAGATTAAATCTTTTAATTAAATAAAAATGATCAAACCTTAGGAAATATTGAAATAATTAAATTAATTACAATTTGATCAAGGAAATTGATTTGATTTAAAATGTTGCAAAGCATTTATTCAGGAATTTGATAAATTGATAAAATAATAAATGGGGCACATAGTCTAGGTGACCATTTTAGGGTGCATACAAGATCTACTCTATTAAGAGCTTTAACAACACTGATTTAAGTGTGCACTTCGTTAGGAGATTTACAATAGGACTGTTAGGTCCACCTTTCTTGAAAGGATTTATTAAGTGTACTACACTTGTTAGAATGAGTACATATGTTTGACCTGACTGTATGCAATCTATAATTATTGATTATAGATCCATGAAAGCTCTCATAATAAGAATATCACCTATAGTGATTGATTAATACCTTTCTTTGCTTGTCGGTAGCCTTTGTTCTTGTTCTTAAAACTGATTTGATTCTTTTCAATCCTTGTGCATGAAATCTCTTGTCTAGTTCTTAGTTTCTCTTAGTGGCTACAATCATCATCGAACAACAACATGTTCACAATAGATTGAGCATCTATTTATAGAAGTATTTGACCTATTCTAGAATCATGCATTACAATGTTAACTCTTAGATCCAAGGTTTACAACTTGACCTTGATCTTAGTTTGCATGTTTTAAATTAGTAAAACTAATTAAAACAATAATAAATACATTGCTTCCTCCACACATCATAGATTTAAAAACAAATCAAGAAGCTATATATACAACTTCAGTGATTTATCTGACGTAGAAAGTCAGATCCACTTTTTGCGAATGTAACTAACTGTCGGTTCTTGGTCATCAGGTTGAAATGAAAGTCTATCAGTGTTCCTTTATTGCATGGATCATTGGGTTCCCTTCATCTATCGGTTTCCTCTCTTTGTTGTTCCATCGGGTTGCACTGTTGTTACTCATCAAGTTCCTTTAACCTTTTTGTCATCGGGTAACACTAAATAGTTTTTTTTGGGATGCTTTGAACTTGGCAGTATCAGGTAACCTTGGCATTAGGTAGTGTTGCTCCCTGTCTGTCGGTGTAGTGTAAACTGATGGTGTAGATCATGTTTTTCCTTGTGTATACTAACATAAAAATATAATACCTTCAGTGCCCACGTAATCATGTCATCATCGATAGTGTCATCTCCGAACACTTGTCTGCATGCACTCCTGTCATAAATGTGATCATAGTAAACTCTCTCACCATAGGTTGGTATCCTCAATAATCTATATGCATCCTCAGGCGTGATCATCATCTCACCAAGGGGTAGATGGAAGGTATTATGATCAGAGTGCCATCGCTCTGCCATAGCTATAAGAAGACCTTAGTTCAGCTGAAACTGAAGGAGATTGAGAAGGAACCCTAACCCAAACTACTCAACTGTCCGTGTCTCCAGATCTGCTAGCTGATTGACTAAATTGAAAATCCAGTGTGCTACATTCTGTACATACAACTTACAAAAATGTGCCTACATTTTGTAAACAAAGTGAATTATATTAGCATCTTTCTATCAGTGGATCATTTCATGTCAATCAAACCAATCAAATCTATCCTTGCTCTATTTTGAGCGCATCAACCTATTATTTCTAACCTCTAGATCTTGAGAAGGGAGCAATACATCAGTTTTTCTACCCAATCTGATTAACACATCAAAAATCCATTTATATGATTATCCTAACATCCTAAAGACTTAGTAGCATCATGGAAACACATCTATCTATATTGGAAATCAATTTGGCAATCCAGATAATCACTTGAAAGCAGTTTGTTCATCCTAAAATTAAGTTTTTGATCAAATTTCTAGTAGGCGTCACTTGGCTATGTGTAAGAGGTATTTCAAGCCCCACGCATCATTTCAGACATAGTAAATGTGATTTAAATCATGCTACATGTTACTTCACAGTATACACAACATTTCACTAACCTAGGTGACATTTAAAACTTCCTAGGCGGCATTAAAAACATGATTTGGCAGTAGGGTTTTATACGCGGTGTTGTATACATTGTTTGTCAATTTGGACCTAGTTACTAGGCATGGTTTAACTACTCCTACACATCATTTCCTTGTGTGGAGGCAACGTTTCACTACCCTAGGTTACATTTAAAAGTTTCTAGGCAGTATTTTGCAGAAATCAGTCTAAAAAGCATTAAAAAATGACATAAATGCTATTAAAAACATGCAATAAATACACTAGGAAGGTCAAAAACACTCATCGGAGGTTCATAATCTAATGGTGTCTAATACCGTTGACCTCTCTTGAACCGATGCTCGCGAATGTGGACCAACATAGCTGTCAATCTCACCAGGACCAGAGCAAAATCTCAATAGTAAAAAGTGAAAATGAATAGTAAATTTGGGTTTTTCAACCTATTTAAGCTATTTGACCTAATTTTGGAGGGATTTTTGACCCAATAAGACCTAAATTTGCATTTTATACAAACTGGGGCATGTTGTGACATCATCATCATCATTATCAATGTCTTTAGAAATGAAATAATTTTGAATCTTATTTTTACATCAATCACATCATGTTTTGCATCTAGACATCAAAATGCTTTCATTTTTGAATGGGCATCATCACATCAGTTTCATATCAGTTTAAAATTAGGGTTTAGCATTAGAGTTTCACATCAGGTTATCAATTTTCACATCAGGTTTGGCATCAATCAATCAACATCAAATCAATGATCAGGACATCAAGTTTTCTTTGAATCAATATGCTTCGCACATCAATTCAAAGAGGGGCATTTGTAGACACCTAAAATTGACCAGGTGTTCTCTAAACAACCAAATATTTTTTTTTTCACTAAATTGCTCCTAATCTCATCAAATTGCATCAAAATAGATCAAAACCGAATCAAATGGACATTTATCAATCAAATTGGACAAAATCAAATTGAAACAAAGGATTAAATAACGATGACATCAAATAATGAAATATAAGCCTAAAAGGATCAATCAAAATTATATAATTGATTTTAATCAATTAATTATATAGTTTTAAATCAAAAATCAAACTGAACCTATTCATCCCTACATCGCTAATTTAATTAATTGATTGAATTAAATAATCCTAATATCTTTCAACATAAATTTGAGCAACCAATGGGAATTGAGAACACAAAGCACATGGATCACTCCTAAATTTGAATCTCAATCACTCAAATTTGTCCCTTTGTCCAAACCTTTGAAACAATCATTTAAATTTTCCCCCTATTTGAAACTATTTGAAATCCTCTCACTCAACCATGACTTAATCATGATCAAGTAACTCTACCCCCTACCCTTGGTAAAATCCTATAAATAGAAGCCATTTTGAGAGCATAAGGATCCTAGAAAATTCAAATGCAAAGCATCAAACCTCTTATCAATTTCATAGCACCTTGAGAAATATTGAGATTTTTCATAGCAAATTGAGAGAATTAAGATCATTTTATGAGCCTTTGGATTACAAATCATAGTAATTTTGAGAGAATTGAGCTAGATTAGGCATTTACTATCTTCAATTTCTCATTCTAGGATTGTCATTGATAGAGATTAAGGATGAGAGCTCTATTAAAAAAGCTTAGATAGAGATCCATGGAATGTTTATTGATTTAATTACAATTCTTAGTTTAAATGTTCATAATTCTTCCGTAGGATTATAGTTAAATAAATCAATTTCATGAAGGTGTACTTTATTCACACACAATAATTTCCTAGAAAAAAATGCTATATTGATCGATGATGATTATGCAAAGATGGATGACCAACCCTTAGGTCCTGGGAATAGAATAAGAGCTAGCATTAAGAAGAAAATGGTCACTCGGCCTAAGGATATGACAATCCTCAAGGACTAAATTCATAAAATTTAGGTTCTGCAGGAGGATTCTTAGGAATGCCTGAAGATGCAAGAGTGATCTGCTTTGCTGGTAGTTTTTGGTCTGCTTGTTGGTCGGTGTGCAGGATGGTTTTCACCTTTTTTTGGGGACTAGAACTTTTATTATAATTTCTCTGTTGCGCCCTTCATTGGTACTGCCTTTCCTTTTTTGGTAGTCATTGTCTTCTTTGATGCTTTTGTCTACTTCTATCTTTGTTAGCTTGTAAAGGGTTTTGGGTCCCCTTCAAAACCTATTTTTAACTCAATTGAAAATATGCAAATGCGATGGAAGAATGAACTAGATCTATAAAACAATGTGCAATTTTTATTTCCTTTTCATCAATGAATGTAAAAATAAGACAAAATAAAAACCAAATGCACAAAATGTAACAATAAAATACATATGACCCATTAATGGGTGTACGAAGGTTGATCCAAATAAAATTAGGAGAGAAAAAGTAAGGTGGGAATCTACAGAAGAAGGTTGGATGAAGGTAAACTTTGATGGTGTTGAAAAGGGTAACCTTGGTCCATTGGGGGATGGGTGTGTTGCTAGAGATTTAGATGTAAATATAATTGTGATTGAGGATAGAAAGTTGAGTAATAGAACAAATAATGACATCGAATATCAAGTTGAACTGATGAGGGTGGAGATGACACATAGACTATAGGTTGGTAAACTACACCTAGAAGGAGATTATGAAATTATTGTAAATACTATTACAATGGGTAAGATCTATGCTTGGAGATTACAAAAATCATCTCAATCATCTGAAGGAATTTACTTGTTTTCTAGAATTTCAAAATCACGCATGTATACCAGGAAGGAAATGGTTTGGATGACTCATTGTCCAAGTTGGCGGTTCAAGTGACATGATGAGGTGGGAAATTATATTACCGAATGTGGAGGTGACATCATTTACCCAAATCAATGGAAATGATGGGATGGATGAGGCAAAAGAAATATTTTGTATGATTTTGGTGGCTGGAATATATTAAATTTTGGTAAGGTGGCAGACATTGCCTTTCTTTGTGGCTGGTGTAGTACATGCCAAGATTATGAAATTATTGTAAATACTACTACAATGGGTAAGATCTATGCTTGGAGATTACAAAAATCATCTCAATCATCTGAAGGAATTTACTTATTTTCTAGAATTTCAAAATCACGCATGTATACCAGGAAGGAAATGGTTTGGATGACTCATTGTCCAAGTTGGCGGTTCAGGTGACATGCTGAGGTGGGAAATTATATTACCGAAGGTGGAGGTGACATCATTTACCCAAATCAATGGAAATGAGGGGATGGATGAGGCAAAAGAAATATTTTGTATGATTTTGGTGTCTGGAATATATTAAATTTTGGTAAGGTACCAGACGTTGTCTTTGTCGGTGGCTGGTGCAGTACATGCCAAATTTATTATGCATTCACTACAAAGGAATGTTGATACTATAAATTCCTTGAGATACAACCCAATGACACAATGTTTGGCTTTGATAAAGATAGATGGTTGTGAAGTGTGAGGTGAAGTGGGGGCCATAGAAGAAAACTTTGATTTCAACACCACAAAGTAGTAGATGGCCTTCAAGAGGCCAATAATGGAAGAGTGACTAAGCCATATCTTCACATTGTAGCATCCTTTCTTCATGGAGGTGATCAAATCTCTCCTAGGTGTGGAGTATGCAGTTTCATATTTCTGGTGGCACACAAATGCAAAAATGGCTACATTATTCTATGTGTAGGGGCTGCATTCCTCAACAAAGGAAGAGGTCAAGCACATTATGGAGAGATACGTGTATCCTGAATGCTTAGTGGGCATGGATGAAGTCTTGAAATGTGGTATTGCATGCCATGGGTTTGTATCTGAGCATGGAGATTGGCTTGGATACCTTTTTATTCTATAGATTGGGCATCCTTTCTTATTGTACAAAGGCCTTGGGAATAACATAAAACAAAAATGGACACTAGGAGATCCTGGGTCCCGATTTTTGACTTTGTTCATGATTTGGATTCAGAGCTGGTTGTGGGGCTACCTAGGAGATAAATGAACCCTGACATTATTTGGTTGAAGTTGGTTGATTTTTGGGAGGATATGGATACACAAAGGAGAGCCCCTCAAAGAAACAATCCAGGTTAGGGTCATGGCCATGGATGTGGTCAAGGATGTTCCAAGGGTGTGGGAGGGTGTGGATTCCATGGACATGTTGAAAAGGGACCTATACTTTCTCATGGAAGAGGTATACAAAGGAGGCACACTCAAGGACAAGGTGGATTTTCTATGACTGGTACTCGACAACTTGAAGATGCTCATAGTTCAAGGGGCTAGAACCCTATGTATGAAAAAAAATGTAGGTTTTTCAGAATAATTTCAGTTTAGTTTTTTGAAGTGTAGCTAATAGAACTTACTTTCTGATAGGCATTTTGCAAATTTGTATAAATTTTATAATATGGGCTAGGTTAGGGCATAATTGCACATAAAAATATGGATAGCCCTTATCATTTGGGTAGATGTTCAAACGTGTTTTTTGGGTGGGAATTCTCTAGTTCAGTTACAGACAGTTGAAATCCTTTATGTTTGCAATTATACTTTTATTTAGTAATATAATAAAATATACATCTTTTACTGACCAAAAAAAAAATACAATTCATAGAAATCAAATCTATACACCAAATCAGAAGTGGAAATATTATGAGTCGGTTTGACCAAGATGTAAAATAAGGAAAAGGGAGCATGAGAGATTATTCCTCTTTCCTATTGCACACTCCAAATTAATATGACCCAATAGGCTCAAGTAGGGCGTAAGCACTAAGTGAGTCAATGATCCTTCACTTATAATTAATTGAAATGAGTTATATTTGAAGGGATAGGATTGGCTAATGCAAGATAGATGGCTAAATAAGCTAAATGGTAACTTTAGGCAAAAATAGATAGACAAAAATTAGATAGGAACCTATAATAAACATAAACGAAAACTATATTGCAACATTGTCCCATGATTAAAATTTGAGGTTGTTGTGGAAGGTATAGGTCACCTAGGCATTCTGTACCCAAGTATAGGATGCCTTCCTATTGTATACCCTAAACTTTTGCCCAAAAATTTCTCAGATTGTCTTTTTGATCATATACTATCAAGATCTACAACATTAGGTTCACCACATATTCCTACACATAAAAAATTGGGATGAAGGTTGTATAGAGGGGTTTGCCTCAGTCAAACCCCTATTTGGAATCAACCTTGAAATGAAATAAGATAAATGAAAGTGTGATATCATATACAAGAGGCTAGATTAAGAAATGAAGTATTTCATACCTTGGAAATGAAAATGCTTCTTTGAATGTGATCAAATATGTTGATGCAATAGCTTTGAGTTACCAAAAAAATCCAAAATAAAATTATGACACATAAAACCTTATGTCATGGATTCTGTAGTTTTCCTAAATGCTTGATTGGAGAGAGAGAAGTTGAGGAATTTATTTCTTTGACGAATGTGAATGGATGATTCAATGTATGATCTTCTTCCTTGATGGTGGAATCCTTTTCTTGGCCTTAAATGATTGAAAGAAGCTATATCCATGTTGAATATTTCCTTTCAAATGCCTTGAAATACTTGAATAATTATTAAGACTTGATCTTGAATGCTTTGATGCAAAATTTTAGTAGAGCACTTGAAATATATATCATGGTTACCAAAATTAGGAGAGATAGGCCACTTATATATCTCTCACAAAATTTTGGGGGTTAAAAATCATGAGGGTTGACAACAAATTTGGAAATCCCACCAAATTAATGAGACGGTCCTCCAATTCAAATTTCAGTCCAAAAATCAGGGTATAGGATGCCTAGGCACCCTATACCTAGGTATCAGATGCCTAGCCACCCTATACCTGGGTATAGGATACCTAGACTCTCTATACCCACCAATTAGGACTCAAATTTTAACCATGGGCCTGGATAACTAGTAGATACCATGTTTTGAGGTACAAATGATTGTGAGGTTGGGAGAGACAAAAAAGCCACAAATGGTAACATAGGGCCCATGTAGGATAATAAATGATTTAAGAGGAGAAAAAATAAAGGATCATGCCCAGAGATAAGGACTCACATTGATTTTTCCTTAAATTGAAACAACATAGGACCCATATTTGAATTTGTGTTAGTTAAGTACCATATGAAGTCCTATTATACATTTTGAAATGTATATACACTAAAGTGGGTGCTAAACAATCATGAAATTGTACACACCTATAGGGTTCTTACAATTTACAATTGTACAAATACAATTCACATTTTGATAAATTTTTTTCTTTTCTTATACTTTAAGTTATATTGATTTAAGTATAAGTCATATTTCAATATGTGTTTTCCCTTTCTTATAATTTAAGTTATATATCATGTATATATTGTCAGGATATTTGATTATGGTTTCAGATATCTAAGAGTTATAACTTAGATTCTAAATTTTAAAATATCATATAAATTTTTAGAATTAGTAAAATTTAAGTAATCAACATTCTTGTATCATTATTCTCTTACTCTATCTCACTCTCTTAATCTTTCACAAACTCTAGAGTTATCTATCTTCCTCTCATGTCTCTATCACCTCTCTCTCCTTCCTCTTTAATTTTTTTCTCAATTAGTACCTCTCATTCCCACCCTCTATCTCTCTATCCATATGCCTCTCCCTCCCTATATATATATATATATATATATATATATATATATATATATATATACTTTTAACCTATCTCTACCTCTTTACCTCTCTTTCTCTCTTTTTGAACCTCTCTCTCTCTTAGTCATTCCCTATCTATATCTCACTATCTTCCTCCTTATCCCTCTCTTTCTATTTATTAGTTTCTCTCTCCACTTCTATCTCCCTCCAATATGTTAGGGAGAGATGGAGATATGTGTGGCAGAGAGAGAGAGAGGTGGGGAAGAGGGAGATGAGGGAAATAAGGAGAGCGGGGGAAAGAGATAGGGGACAAGAGAAAGGATTTAGGGTTTAGGGCTTATCGTTATACGGTTTAAGGTTTAGGGTTTAGGGTAAGAGAGAGGGAGAGGAAGAGAAAGAGTTAGGGAGAGAGGGGGAGAAGGAGAGAGGGGGAGAGGGATAGAGGGGGAAAGAGGTGGGAATGAGGAAGAGAATGGATAGAGGGAGAGAGGGAAAAGGGATAAAAAAATTTAATTTTTTAGGGCTTATAGTTATAGGATTAGGGACTAGTATAGGTTTTATAGCTTATGGTTATAGAGTTTAGGGTTTATGAGAGAGAGAGAGAGAGAGAGTTTATTGTTTATTTTCTAGACCTAGGGTTTACAATTTTGTTTTCAGTTGTGTCTAGGTTTACATTTGTATTTTCTACCTAGGTTGTACAATCTTTTTTCAATTGTCTTTAGGTTTAGGTTTTAGTTTTCTACCTAGGGTTTCTTGTTTTAGTTGTGTTTAGGTTTAGGTTTTAGTTTTCTACCTAGGATTAAATAAGTTTTGAAAGTTTTGTTGTCTTCTACAATAATTTACAAATTAAATAAAACTAAACATAACAATTTATTTTAATCCTATTAAAAAAAACTTTAAACATTAAACATTAAACATTAAACATAATACATATTGAACATTAAACTAATAAAAAACAACAATAAATTACAATTTTAATGAAAAACATAATAAAAAAGAAATAAAAAACAATGATATGTACCTGGACTCAGAAAAACAATAGTAAGGGGGTTAGTGGTAACTCTCAAAATGGGCATCCGTCTGCAGAAAAACGTGATTCCATTTTGCAAATGGTGAAAATGACTTGCAAAATAGTTTAAAAGAAAAATTGAATACTTTTACAAAACAAACACCTGTTTGGTAAAAAACAGGTGCCCAATTTGGCTCAGGAACTTGAACAAAAATCGGCACCCATTTTATATTTACGGCTCTGGTGCTCGAAGCATAATAGACACCTGTTTCTAACAAAATGGGTGCCTATTTTCATTTGCCATTTTTTTTGGCCGTGGACTTCCGCTAAATTGGTACCCAACTTTGTGCATGCACCCTAAAGCATCCTGCAACTCTGCAGTCTCAAAGGTGGTTATCTTAGCAATCATGACTTATCTATTGAAATTATTTGTAAGTGATACGATCTCCTCTATTTCTTGTAATTGATTTTTTTAAACATGTGTCAAAGATATAAGAATCTTTTTAATCACTTCATCTTCAGTATATGTGCCTCTTGATTTTATGATTCTAGTAACAACCTTTGTAACCCTCTGTACATATGCTCTAACATTCTCATCTTCTCGCATCCTCAGAGTCTCCATTTTAGCCTTCCAATTGTATAGTTTTTCTTTCTTAGTGGACTGATCTCCTTCATATAGAGATTTTAGCCTTGTACAAATCTTGTGATTTGAATCAAGATCTTTAACCTCTGTAAATTCTGTCTCAGAGAGCGCAATTATTAGTGCTTCTGTTGCAACCATATTGTAAGAAAACAATTTATTTTCTTCCTTAGTAGCATTCCCTAAATCATATTCTACCTTGAATGGTTCATCCTTCCTTGTAATCATCCAGTAGTCAATTCCCAAATAGATCAAATGAGTTCTCATCTTTTTCTTCCAATTGTCAAAATTTTCAGCATCAAATTTTGGACTCTCCTTCCTATAATAAGCCATCTCAGAATCTCCTCAAGTGGTTAAGCTTTATCTCATAGGACCACATGCTCTGATACCAACTATTAGAACAACTAAGAGGGGGGAGGGGTTAATTAGTCATATTCCCGATTGGTTCAAACTTTAAACTTAAACACCAATTACTCAATGAAAATCATAACATAGGTATTTGTTGTTGAGGAAAACCCTATTAAGGGAAAACTCCTGATGGGAATTAGCACCCACAAATAATGTACTAAGAGTATAATGCCCCTTTTAGGAGATCTAGCACTGTTATGATCTTAGTATTACATTTAGTACAAATCCCTATTAAAGGATAAACCCTTCTAGGGGTAATACAATGAGGCTCACTATCTAAGCACACTGCTCAAATGTTAAGGTTAAACTCACCTTCTGGATCCACTATCCAAAAAGAAAATAAAGAGATATACTTATAATAATGAACTAACTGAAAAAAAACTTTATTTTATTATATAGTTCCAATGAAGTGCATTACAACTATAATAATTGCTCTATATCAGAAAAATTCGCATCCGCATCTTCTTCACATTCCACTTCCCTATTTCAACAAGGAATGAATTTCTTTTATACAAATTACAACAAGCAATTAGGTCATCATGTTAATAATTTCCCAATGCACAAATAAATACATGGACCCTTGATAAGATACATATGGTATCTTAAACAAGTAAATATTAAATATAAATCATCAGTTATGCACCAAAATCCATAATCCAAACTTGCCATCCTCTAAACATGTTACACCACTATAGTCATCCATAAATACATCTTCGTAAGATCACACATCATAGATGACATCACCAAGAACCTAGAAACTCAAGAATAAAAAATAACCTTCTCCAACATGTCTTCTGCCATGCCTCAATCTCGCATAACATAACACATGCTCACATCTAAGTTATCCTAAAAATACAGAGACTAACTCTGTCATAATCCTCTATCACTGTTTTGAATCTAGTTGTCACCAAAATAGCTATAACTCATGCAAATCACCACATATAATCAAACAACCTTAGAAATAAGGTATAGATACTTTCTTCTACTCAAATCCATGCTCACATAGTCTGAAGCATCATACATTATCCATACATCCATGTCATACCTTCCTGTTCCAGTCATAACCAGTCTGCATAAGACTCCTCATGAAACCAACTAAATCATATGTTTACATCAATGAACAAACATGAATGTCAACACCTCAAACAACAAAAATTCCAACAGGAAATTGTTGGAATATGATGAAGATGATCATATCCTAGATTATGAGGTGAATGTTGTAGTGTTTTCATTTTTTGAAACAGGTCTATTTCATAGGTGAGATCAGTTATACAAGTGATGAAGGTGACTGTGCATAAATTTGTCTAAGTATTTGGTGTACTAGTGATAACACAGTCTATGATGGTGATCATTCATATTTACCTACATCTATTATCATGTAAGTTGATTCAATGGATAGTTGGAGTTTTGGAGGAAACACGAGTAATATCGAAAAGAATAATCAACCGGTCAAGTCAATGTGATGAAATTGAGGTAGCGATCAATTATATGTCAAAGTTTGTTTTATTTATGAATTATATTGTTGAATTCCAAACTTGAGGATTTGAATTTCCTATGTTGGCGTAATCACTTATGGAGTTTTTAAAGGATTTGGAGGGTGACTATGGTAACACATTTTAGGGTTGTTAAACCAAAATAAGTTTGTATATAAGAGATGTAATTGAAGAGTAATTAGATTTTCTTTGTTGATGCGATGATTGTAGTGGTTGTAGTGGATGTTAGTATGAATATAATAGTGATTTGAGCATAGTAGAACTAGATATGTCAAGTAGAGTGTGCTAGTTTCATATCAGGTCATTTGAGTTTATTCTCAAGGCAAGTCCTAACCTGCTTGTGATCAAAATCCTCTAACAAGGTTACTGCTAACATGGTATAAAGGATCCTAACAGGTCTGAAGACTAAATCTTGTAGAAGGGTGACTCTCACAAGGAGTTCTAAATCCCTTAACAAGGTAGTTCCTAACATAAATTTTTAATAGATTTTAATAGGGCTAGATATACTCTTAACTATGTATGCCCTTAATAGGGCAGTTGTAATTCTCCTAATAGGGGAAGAATTATTGGTGCACTAGTGAGATTCGTGGGTGGTAATTCCCATCATTTTTTTTCCTCTAACAAGGGTTTCCACAGTAAAATTTTGGGGTCATTGAATTGATTTCATGGATATATGTTTTGATATGCTTTTATGTTAAATTTAGCTTTGCATTTTGGTTACTTTGGAAGTTTATGAAAATATTTCGTAGATATGTGGATACACTGATTCACCCCCCTCTCAGTACCTTATAATACTAATAGAGATAAGTATAAAAATAGGAACCTTATGTACCCTAAACCTCATACCATTAATATTGCACCCTAATATTATGTGGAGAGGGAGGAAGAGAGATACAAAGATGATATAAGAGAGAAGAGGAGGATATGGAAGTATAGAGGAAGGGAGATAAATCTTGCCTCTGGAAGTAAGAAATTAAGTAGATACATTAAAGCTAATTTTTTATTATAATAATATTGACATTGGAGAGACTCTCATTGACCCATTAAATAATCAATATTTTTAGTCTTGATCTATTTCCTATAATTAAAGTGGATTTAATTTCTCTTTCTTCAACTTACCTATTCATTCATTGTCTTGAAAATATTGGTAAACAAGATTTGGGCATGGTCATATCTCCTTTAAAGGTTAGACCAAATGTTCTTCCTACTGTTAGAGTAATAGTACATTTGCCTTTATAATTAAATCACTTCAGTTTAATTATTAAAGCTAACTATTATTCTATTCACTTAAGCTTGTCATCTATAGGTGCATAATAATTAGTATGTTTTATTAATTATTAAATGCACAAACCTAGCTTTCTCCAGCTTTAGGGTTTCTCACCTTATATGCCGCTTTTGTAATTATTGTATTTACTTTTTTGGAGAAATAATATTTTTCTCTCACTTCGTTAAGATTTTCCAAACCCTTGCCTCTTTCTCACAAGTTTCTATTCAGCATCAGGTATTTTCATGCAGGTGTTCTTGGCAAGCTGTGAAGTTGGATTTCTCAACTTCTACATGGTATCAGAGCCACCCTGTCGTTGCCTGGGTTGAAGGTTTTTGAAGCCACGATTCAAAGACGACAACCACAGCTTCTCTAAGGTTTTTCTATCACTTTGAAGGAGGCACTATTTTTTGGAGTCATTTGAGCAAAAATAGACTCCGCCATTGCATTCAGAAGGCCCGGGAGAGTCGAAATACATATAAATTTTGACTATTTTGGCTATTGTGACCACAGACAAATGTTTTTGGCCTATTAGGGTTGTACAGGCACAAAAATCGAGGCAAAACTCAAAAAAAATTAAAAAAGATGCTTTTTTCATTAAATTTGGGCACTTCCAGTGCACGTTGCCACTGCATCGCCCGCGCACCACCGCTGGCCAGCGTGCCACCCTGCGGCCACCGCGCCACCGCTGGGGCCCGTTGCCGCCGCTCGGTCACTTGGCTGCCACTGCCGCTTAGCTTGGGCGCCACCGCCTCCCCGCCTGGCTGCCACCTCCACCGGTGTCGCTGCTTGAACCACCGGCCCACCACCTCCTGTGTAGGGCTGACGTCAGCGGCCAACATATTTTTTCCGGCAGTGTTTTTCAAATTTTCTGGCGAAATTCCCTTTTCCGGCGGTCGAAATTTTTTTTCCAGTGTACCTTTCGATGACTGTCAAATTTAACTTCACAGACTGGTGACGGGGGTTTGAACATCAATTTTTTTGCCGGGACTATGTTTTTTTAGTGAGCTTGCATTTTGGGGGTACCTGTGGGTTTTTGGCCATATCTTGGGCATATAGTGTCTTTTTTCAGAAAACAAAATATCACCGAAAAGGTGTTTTTGAGATAGATGCGATGATGCTAGTATTGTTCACTAATTCGGCCATTTGAGTTCCTATTTTTGGCATTGAAGTAGAGGCTTCATTTTCTTCCCTCTCTACATCCGGTGTTCAGGTTTTTCTCTAGTTTTTTGTGCTTTTAGTAATTGATTATTTATTATACGGGGGTTAGAATCATACATTGTGGGGGGGTGCTTTTACTTTTTGTCATTTACTTTCAGAAACTGACCCTTCTACTTCTATCTTTTTTTTCTCTCAATGTCAGACCCCTCTATGGCCTGGCTGACATTGCATAATTACCACACCTAGAAAGCACACATGACCAGGCTACTCATGTCACCTGGCTTATGGTCATGCCTAGATGAACATCAACTTGTCCTACAACGTCCTTTTGAGATTCTTCAACACAGGAATAAGATGGATGAAGCCATGGGCTTGATTGCACTGAACATTTTTGATAGTCTCCTCTTTCACTTGGATGGTTTGACCACTCCTAGGGCCATTTGGGGCAAGTTTTTAGATTTGTTTGGCACTATAAATGAGTTTCAGGCACTACAGCTTGATGCAGAGATGACTACTTTGACACCTACTAGCTTTCCCACCATTGAGGACTTCTTGATGAAGTTCAAGTCTCTGCGCTCAGTTTTGCAGGGATGTGGGAAAACCAAGACAGATGATGAGTGTATCTTCTTGATACTCTCAAAGTTGTGAGGATAGTATCATATCTTCTCTTCCACTTTCTACTCCACCATGGATGCTTTGGGTGCTAGACACACCATGCCTTCTTTTGAGACATTCTATGATCGGTTGACACGGGAAAAGGCCAAGATCCAATAGATGGATGCTTCTGGCTTTTCTAGCCAAGCATTGGTTGCTCAGTCTTCACAGGGGAAACCAAAGCAGAAAGGCAAACTGAAGAAAGATTATGCAGGCAATGAGTCTTCCTCCAAAACTGCACAGAAAAATGATTCAAAACCTCCAACTAACCCTTCCAAGGGTAAATCTTCTTTGAAGTCTACTGAGTCTACCTCCAAGACTAAGAAGAAATCTGTTGAGACCTATAGCTTTTGTGGAAAGGATGGACATCCCATTTCTAGGTGTTGGAAACATTTGGAGGCTTTAGAGGAAGCCATGCAGGAGCATCACATTTCAGCTCATCAGTCCACATCCTCCCCTGCAAGGAAAGGTCATGCTCTTATTGTACGAGCTATGACTTCTGGCCCCACCTGGATTCTTGATTACGGTGCTTCTCACCCCATGACTCACACTCAGCAGTTGGTCACCTCACTTGCTCCTTGTGCTACTTCATAGATTATAGTTGGGAACTCATCTCATCTTTCTATTTTGGGTTCTGGTTCTGTTGCATTAGCTAGGGGTTCTCTTTAGGATGTTCTCTTTGTCCTTGACATTTTGACAAACCTTCTGTCTATCTATCAAATTTTCCACTCTGGCTCTGGTAAGATAGTTGATTTCTCACCACATGATGTGGTTATTCGGGACTTACATGATTCTGAGATGATTGTGGCTACTAGGAGTGTTGACACTGCATCCCGACTATATAGATTTGATGGATTTGAGTCTTCTACTGGCATAGGTTCCTGTCTTATAGCACATGTAGATTCAGTGAGTAGGCTTTGGCATGAGCATTTGGGCCATGTCAATTACAGATATGTTCTGTAGATGAGCACACAGGAACTTGTTCTTGGGCTTCCACAGATTACTTGCACTAATGTGGTTTGTCAGGGTTGTGTCCTTGGCAAACAACATAGGGATCCTTTTCCTTAGGGATGAGCTACTCATACTTTGGCACCATTGGAGTTGATTCATAGTGACCTCATGTCATTTCCTACTCCTTTTTCTGGTGCCAAATATGTGCTTACTTTCATTGATGACTTCTCTAGGCGCACATGGGTGTACTTTTTGAAGTAAAAGTCTGATGTCTTTGATTCATTTCGAGTCTTTAAGACATATGTGGAGAAGCAATTTGGTCTTTCTTTTCGCTAGATACGCATAGATAATGGGGGGAGTATGTGAACCAAGCTTTTAGGGATTTTTGCTCTAAACATGGTCTTCAGCATCAATTTTTAGTGCCCCACACCTCTCAGCAGAATGGTGTGGCAGAGAGAAAGAACAGAACACTTCGGGAGATGGCTAATTGTATGATACAGTCCAGGTCCATGGATTCATCTTTTTGGGCAGAGGTAGTCAATTGTGCCAACTATATATAGAATCAAATGCCTCACAAGGTAGTTTGACATATGACTCCTGAGGAGGCTTGGTCTCATGTCAAGCCTGATGCATCTTCATTTTGAGTTTTTGGTAGTGAAGCATGGGCATTTGTGCCTGACGCTTAGAGGAGAGCGATGGAGCGAAAGAGATGACACCTCATCTTTGTTGGCTACTGTGAGGATGTTAAGGCATATAGGTTGTTTGACCCTAATTCCAGAGAGGTCTTGTTTTGACAGGATGTCCAGTTTGATGAGCGCCTTCCTACAGTAGATACCCCACTTCCAGAGTATACTTCACTTACCACTACTCCCTCATCTCTTCCAGCTTTGTTTCAGGATGATGAGGATGATGATCTTGGTGATCCCCATTTACCTCCACCACAGGATCCTCCACAGATGCCTAGATGGGCTTGTGTTACAGTTGATGCTGTGGGATCTCTGGCTGGTGACCCTTCCACCTCCTATCACACCCGGTCTCATATTGCAGGTTCTAGTCTTCTGAGTCATGCTATTTGTGGTGACCCTCAAACATTTGGGGTAGCAACATGACATACTGAGTGGGATAGTGCTATGGAGGAGTATTCTTCTTTGTTGAAGAATCATACTTGGGATCTTTGTTCTCTTCCTAAGGGAAGAAAGTTAGTGCGATCCAAGTGGTTGTATCATACTAAGTTTGTTGCTGATGGTTCTATTAATAAGTACAAGGCACGTCTTGTTGTGAAGGGTTTTTCACAGGTTGAGGGTATTGATTACACTGAGACATTTTCCCTTGTCGCCAAGATGAACTCTATTCGCCTTGTCTTATCCCTTGCAGCTTCTCAGGGATGGCCCATTTTTCAAATGGATGTGAAGAGTGCTTTCTTGCACGGTGATCTAGTTAGTGAGGAGATTTACATGGAGCAGCCTCAGGGATTTGTGCAGGATTCCTCCTTGGTTTGTGTTACCGATTTTCGGTACCAAGATCAAGCAGGAGAATTTGTTATGTTTTGAATGGAGTAAGGTAAATTCTCATTTCTGTTGGATCACATTCATAATGCACAGAGAAAAGAGTAAAAGAGTGCATTATTATGTGAGACTTGTTAGCACTGACTTAGTTTTTCGAGTTTCTTGGCTTCTACTCTTTCCCGGGCTTTCTTTGTTTAAATCCTATGTTTTGCCATGCAAAAGAGGTCAAACCTTGCTAAAGTCATGCTTTAGGTCTAATCACTCTATCGCGTAAGTATTCCTGAAATGTTTTTAAGTTGCGCGAGTGCGCGACGAGCTACCAATCAAAGTCATTATGCAATCGCGATCTGTTTATGAGTAGTCTTGTTCTGTCCGCGAGTCGGCGATGAGCTATTTTGAATGATCATCGCACAATCGTGATCTACTTGCATCTAGTCATGTTTTGTGTGTGACTGAGCGGGTTCAACATTTTCAGGTGTCTATCACGCAGTTGCGAGGCCTTAAGAGAGTTGGGTTTTGAGTCTGCGAGTCAGCGACGAGTTAAAATTATGTCCATCGCGCTGTCGCTGTTAAGTCATGCTACTCTTATCCTGCTTTGCAACCGAGTGAGTATTGTCTGTAATCGAAGTAGTCGTGCACCCGCTCATTGTTTTATGTCAATGTTTTAAGTCTCGCTACTGCGCGACAAGGTCAAGTCATAGTGGTCACCCAGTCGCTTATGTTTAACCTGGTTGTATTTTGCAGCGCGAGTATGTGATGATAAAAAAAAAAGGGGCTCGTCACTCAGTCACACAAGTATTTCTCGAAGGTCATAAGGGCTTGTGAGTATGCGACAAGCTAAATAAGTGGATGCATCACACGCTCGTAGGCAGCTCTCAAGGTTTAGAAGGGTTTACGACTGAGCAACCAAAGGAACCATTTAGCTCGTCGCTCAGTCGCTGCTATTTTTTGGTGATCAAAAGGAGCACGTGAGTGTGTGATGAGTTAGAGGAGGAAGGATGTCGCGCACTCGCCGATAAACTCAGACAAAAGAAAAAGAACCCGCAAGTTTGCGATTAGCAAGGAGGAAACTCATCACTCAGTCGCCGATCAGTAAAGGAAAAGGGAGATCAGCTCGTGAGTGTGCGATGAGAAAAAAGGAAGGGCATCACGCAGTCACCAGAAAATGAAGATAAAAGGAAAATAGCTCACGAGTGAGCAATTGAAGAAAGATGAGGTATCGTCGCACGCTCGCAGTCAAGGGTAAGGTGAAGTTTTCAGGCTTGCAGGTGTGTGATAAGCAGAAAACATAAAGTCATCGCTCAGTCTCTAGTTAAAAAAGATGAAGGGAGATAAGCTCACGAGTGAGTGACTGAGCAAAGAGCAGACATAGTCGCACACTCGCAGTCAGTAGTGAAAGATGAAATATAAGCTCGCGAGTGGGCGACTGAGGGAAAAAGGTGTATCGTCGCACGCTCACAGTCAAGGGTAAAATAAAATTTTTAGGCTCGCGAGTGTGTGATGAGTTAAAGATGAATGTCATCGCCCACTCACAGACAAGATGGAAACTGAAGTAAAAGCTGAGCGAGTATGCGACCAAGTAGAATATTCAGTAAGAAAAGGGATGTCGCTCAGTCGCCCAAATCAAAAAAGGTCAGTTTAAACAGCTCGCGAGCTTGTGACTGAGGTAAAAAAGAGCTAGTGTCACTCACTCACGCAGAGGACAAAAGCAGAGCATAGAGGCTGAGCGAGTAGGCGACAGGCAGGAAATGAGGAAAGAAGGTGCTACTCGCCATTTTCTGCTGATTTCTGGGTAATATATGCATTAAGTCTGTGATTTTTACAGAGTTTAAAATATAAACAAGGGGAAAGATCATATTTTTTCAGAGACAGAAAGATTAGATATTTTCTCAGACGCTCAGATATTTTATAGATGAAACATCAGCTTTGAAAAGGTCAGAAGATGCATTTTTTGGGTTTGCAGAAAAGTTATTGCAATTCAGAGACTTTTGTGACTCTTCTAGAGGGATAAGACTGCTTCTGTGAGGGAGAATTTATGATGATATTTTTTTAGTATGAATTTTGGGTCATCAAGTTGTATTTTTGTAGACTTTTAAGGGCTTAAACAGTGGCTGGACAGGCCAAATCCGATCTAGAAGTTATTGCTTTCAGAATGCAGTTGGCTCTGAAAAAGCATAAGTATGAGTGGAGGACTCATTTGTAACCAGTTCTGATTATGTAAGGAGGCATGCTTGTGACATTTTCTGTGTCCTTGATGTATTTTGCAGAAGTCTGCAAATCATTGTGAGAAATAATATGCAGAGTTTGAAGTTCTTGGAACCAATTTATTGAATTGTGTCAGCCTTGTCTCTTTTTTGCTTGTGTGTATGTGTTGTAGATGGTTGATGGGTTAGTTGTGAATGATTTTATTTCCTTTTAATCATGTCCCATTTGTAGCATCTACTTGTAGAAGAGTATGTTTTCTTGCAGGTTGTAACTAGTGTCTTACTTTTGAGCTGTTAACTGTGAAGTCTTTCCTCTTAACAGGTTTAATCATGACCTTGTTATGAAATATTAATGCATGCCTATAGAAGAGATTTGTGTTTTACCTCCAATTCAGTTAGTTAACCCAGGGATTAATCCTCTGTGTGTTATGTTTTCATGTCAAATTTGGTGGATCACCTTAGTTTAGATTTCATTTCAGTTGTTTACGTTTCATGCAATCCTTCTATCCCTTTTCCCCATCAGTTTTTAGTCTTTCAAAAAGCAAACAGGTGATCATCATATAGGAAGTCGGCCTAGGACCCGGAGATTCATTCCAACCATAGGTTACCCACAACCTTGGAATGTTTTCATGTTTCTCCAAAAGGTTAAGTTTCCTGCAAACTTAACAGGGTGCAATTTTGGTAGACAACAATTTGCAAACTTTGGTGTTCTTTGTATGGTCTCAAACAGGCCCCTCAGGCTTGGTATGAGAGGATGGACTCCTTTCTTCTTTCTACAGGATTCACATGCTGTCATTCTGATTCTATAGTCCACATTCAGCATCTTGAGGATGAGGTTTTGATCCTTGTGCTATATGTCGATGATCTTCTCATCACAAGTAGCTCATCTTCTATGATTCAGGATGTTCAGCGCGCATTGATGGACTAGTTTGAGATGACAGACCTTGGTCTATTACACTTCTTTCTGGGTCTGCAGATTGTTCAGTCACCTACTAGGATCTTTGTTTACTAGTAGAAGTATGCTCTTGACATGCTTCAGTGCTTTGATATGCTTGATTGCAAGCCTGCTCCCACACCTTTTCAGTCGGGTGTTACTTTGTCTACCTCTTGCACTTTGCCTTCAGTGGATGCTACTTTGTATCAGCAGTTTGTTGGCAGTTTGTTATACCTGACACACACTCGTCCTGATCTCTCCTTTGTAGTTGGTCTAGTCTCTCAGTTCTCACATGAGCCTCATGAGAGTCATTGGCAAGCTACCAAGCATATTTTGAGATACATTTAGGGAACACTTATGTATGGCATTCACTACACATCAGGGGCTCCTCACATTGTTGGCTACACTGACTCAGATTGGGCTGGTGATGTTGATGATCAGAAGTCTACTTCTGGCTTTGTTTTTTGCCTTGGCTTTGGTCCTATCACATGGTCATGCAAGAAGTAGAATGCTTGAGCACTTTCATCTACAAAGGCTAAGTACAGAGTGAAAGTGCATGCTAGTCAGGAGATTTTATGGCTTAAGCAGTTGATGACTGAGTTTGGATTTCCTCCTGATCATCCCACTGTTTTTTGGTGTGATAATTAGAGTTCTATTGACATTTCCCGCAACCCAGTGGAGCATCAGCGCACTAAACACATTGAGCTTCATATGCATTTCATCCGTTAGCAGATTCAGGATGGTGTTCTCACTTTGGAGTACATTCCCACTGATGCGCAGGTTGCTGACATCTTCACCAAACCCTTTGCATCTCTGTGCTATCTTCAGTTGCGTTCTATGCTTGGGGTGATGGAAGTTTTCCTTGGGGGGTCTTGTTGAGGCCTTCCTTCCTTCATGTTTTTTTTCATCATGTTGTTGTATCTCTTTTTGGGGTAGATTTTTTTCCACTGGGTTTTCTCTATTTCCCCGGTTTATAGAGATTTCTTTGTAGTTGGGTACCTGATCAGGCCTTGTTGCCAGGACCCATTTCTTTTGCTTTCATAGCTATGCTAGGTTAGTTTCCTCCTAAGCTTCACTTAAGGGGGGGTGTTAGAGTAATAGTACATTTTCCTTTATAATTAAATCACTTTGGTTTAATTATTAATTCTAACTATTATTCTATTCACTTAAGCTTGTCATATGTAGGTGCATAATAATTAATATGTTTTATTAATTATTAAATGCACAAACCTAGCTTTCTCCAGCTTTAGGGTTTCTCACCTTATATGCCGCTTTTGTAATTATTGTATTTACTTTTTTGGGGAAATAATATTTTTCTCTCACTCTGCTAAGATTTTCCAAACCCTTGCCTCTTTCTGACAGGTTTCTATTCAGCATCAGGTATTTGCATGCAGGTGTTCTTGGCGAGCTGTGAAGCTGGATTTCTCAACTTCTACACCTACCCTTATTTATGTTATCTTGGGTCCTTTATGATACAATTTATCTTGGGTAGACCTTGGATTCACTCTTTAGGAGTGGCCTCTTTTACCCTTCATGGTTCTCTTAAGTTTGTTCCTAACAATTAGGTAGTTATGATCAAATCTAACTATGATGTTGTCTACTTATGTTAGATGGAAGAAAATGGTGATGTTTTAGTTATACCTACCTTTTATAACTATGTTCCATCATTATCTTCTAGTGTGATGACATCCAATCTTGTAGTACTCCCTAAAAAGGAACCCTCAAGAAGGATGTGCCTAAGGAAAATTTTCTCAAGAAGCACAATCCTCCTAAAGAGGAAAGTCCTAAGTATACTACTTCTATATCAAATAAATATTTTATTGATGGTTATGATCATTGGAATAATTGAATCTTACATCAGGGAATACAAATTAGATATAATCTTCTAGAATATTCCTAAGATATCATTCTCCTCAACTAAGAAATATGACTATTCTCTAAGAAATTTGGGTGATACTTATTATATTGATCATATGTTTTATACTACTTTCTACGCCTATCATGATTCATTATAATTTAATATGGGTCAAGTTTTGATCTTTCCCTTAAATTTTATTGTGGAGGTGAAGGTTATGGGTGTGATGAAAAATCCATGAAGTCACTTTGAGTGCTGACCTTGGTCACTTTAGGACTAGACTTGGATATTTCCCCACTTTTTTTAATTAAAAAACCATGCCTGAAGGTCAACATGATTTATATTGATACTCTTTCTCTTAAGAATATTCATATTGATCACATTGAAGAAGGAGTGAACTCTAAATAAGTTCCTCTGTATATTTTCTCTTTAGAGGAAACCCCAAAAGAATTCTTAGGTGTTTATTTGACCTTCTTTCTAACCTAAACATTGATTCCCATATTACTTGAATAATCAAGCATACTTTGGAGAATCTATATTGGAGGTTGATAAGGAGGCTACTTTGTCTCATGATGATGAGAACATATATATTAAGCACTATGAATATTTAGTACTCTCCTTAAGGGAGATACTTTTGATGTCTTTATCAATCCATAATCTTTTGAAAAGGTAATAAAGATTGGAAAGTGTCTTTTCCTAGAACTTAAGTCACATTCTAATATTTTTCATCATTATTATAATATATTTTCTTGGTCATACAAGGATATGCCCATTATTGATGAATCAATAGTGGTTCATAATCTCATCCTATGTCTCAATGCCAAACCCATCAAGAAAATGATTCATAAGATAAAACCTAGGGTTTCTTTGTTGGTCACAACTAAGATAGAAAAGATCCTACAATATGGTTTTATCTATCCCATTGACGAATCACCTTAGATATCAAATATTTTTTTTCTTTAGTAAAAACCTAATAGTCATATTTATATTTGCATCAACTTCCATGATCTAAATAAAGCTTCTCTTAAGAATTAATTTCTACTTCCTAGTATCAAGATGATTTTGGTTTTGAATACAAGCCATGACTTACTTTCCTTTGTGGATGGCTTATGTTACAATTAGATCCTTATTAATTTAGAAGATCAATATAAGATAACATTAACAACCCCTTGGGGTACCTTCTATTGTGTAGTTGTGACATTTGGATTGAAGAACAATGGAGAAACCTATAAATGTGTGGTGAATCTAATATTTCATGATTTCATTCATAAAATTGTATAAGATTATGTTGATGGCATCTTCGTTAAGTCTGTGACTCGTCAAGACCATGTTAAGAATATTCAAATTATCTTTGAAAGGATTTGAATCTATAAGGTGAGACTAAATCTTCTAAGTTTTTATTTGATATGGATGTCAATAAACTATAGGGGATTATTGTCTCTCACCATGTAATAAAATTTTATACAAATAATATTGATGTAGTTGGCAACATCACTGCACCTAAGAACATCTCATAGCTTCATATTTTGGAAGGTAAGATTTAGACAATTTATAAAATTATTTCTCACTTGGATGATTGCACCCTTCCATTTATTTAGTTACTGAATAAAATGTAACTTTCTATGAGAGGATGAATGTTAAAATGCTTTTAGTTCTATTAAGAGATATTTGACCAATCCTCCCATCTTATTGTTGGATATGCAAGAGACCCTTTCTGCTCACTGGCCCAACATTACCTTAGCATTTGGAAGCCTTATTGGATTAGCATGATGATAATGGTAAGGAAATAAAATTATATTACATTAGTTCCATTATGTTTTATTGCAAATTTCACTACTCTATAATGTAAAAATAACATCTTTCTCTTATATTTTTAATGTAGAAGCTAAGGAATTATCTTCTACATGTGGAGAAGCATGTTATCACATAAAGTGATATTGTCTAACATTTATTTTAGAGATAATCTCTTTGGGATATTATCAAAGTGGGTGATGTTTCTCTCTAAGTTTGACTTTAAGTTTATAACTCAGAGGTTAATCAAAGGTCAAGTTGTCGCTAGTCAATTAGTGGAAGATTCTTTACCTAAGTCATTTCCTGATTTACATTTATTCATGGATGAGAATTTTTTTACTATGGATCATGATCCCATATGGGAAATATATTTTGATGGATTAAGAAGTAAAACTAGTTTTGGAGTGGGTGTAGTTTTAATCTCACCTAAAGGAAAACTAGTTCCTTTTTCCTTTCAACTCGAGCTTCATTGCACATAAAAATATCGAATAAATTATGAAGAGATTATTTGTGAGGCCTACCCCAGTTTGACATAATCTTAACACTATTTCTAATTCATATGTTCTCTTGTCAATTTAGATTTTGTTATAGTTGGACTATTGGGAAGCATGAATTCTTTATGGATCCGTTGAATCCTTTTCTTGTAAACAACACCTGATTACGTAATCAAGAACTCTATTAGATACTTTGTGTGAGTGATGCATATTTTTGTTTAAGACTTAGTTTTGATGGTTTTGTATATTGGATTAGTATGTGGATGTTAGATGAAATCAAGATTTAGATTTATTAAGAGTGCGTTTATGCATTTGGAATAGATGTAGATATTGTTAAGTTCAATGAATCTTTGTTGCCAGTGTGAGTGGATGTATGTTAAACTTACATTATGTATTCTATTATTTTATGTGTTGATTTATTGGACGTACTGATGGGTGCAATGAGTGTGTAGGAAATTTGACCATGGTACTAATCAGGGATTCAGAAATGGACCTATATGAAAACCTTGATGCTAAGGCCCTGTCTATATAAAGAGACATGGACCTCATTGTATTGTCTTTTTATTAGTAAAAGTGTGGTGTATGATTGTAATTTATTTAATTAAGTAAATGTGTAATAAGTCATGCTCATGTGAAATTGTTGTGTCACTTGACACATGTACACTCTATGTGTTGGGCATGGCTAGTGAATGTATCTAGCATAGGCTTGACTTTACCCAGGAGTTACCTAGTATAGTCCCTATGCTTACCCTAAGGTTTAAGAAGATAAGATTGAGATGAGATTGAGTCAAGGAAGATTTGGATGAGTCAAGAGAGATTAGATTGAGTCTTGTAGATTGGATTTTCGAGAGTTAACCTTGGGTAGAGTTTAGAAGGGTCATTTGGACTCCCAGAGAGTAACTAGGGTCAAAACTAACTACCCGACTTGGTACCTTAGGGGTTAGGGGTCATTTTCAGCCCATTAAGAGTCTTCAAACTCATTTATGACTCCCCTAAAGTCACCATTTTTGGGAGTGGCGAA
>MU225145.1:1968167-1991374 GCA_018584345.1 Thuja plicata | reverse complement strand
GCTGTGCTAGGTTAGTTTCCTCCTGAGCTTCGCTTAAGGGGGGGTGTTAGAGTAATAGTCCATTTACCTTTATAATTAAGTCTATTTGATTTAATTATTAAAGGTCGCTATTATTCTTTTTCACTTATGTTTGTCATTTAGGTGCATAATAATTAATATGTTTATTAATTATTAAATGCACAAACCTAGCTTTCTCCGGCTTTAGGTTTTCTCACCTTATAAGCCGCTTTTTGTAATTATTATATTCATTCTTTTGAGAAATATATTTTTGCTCTCACTCCGCTGAGATTCTCAAAACCCTAGCTCTCTCTCTCTCACAGGTTTGGCTCCAGCTTCTGGCATTTTGCTTGCAGGTGATCTTGGCATTCTGTGGATTTGCACATTTGTGAAATCCTACATATATCCCTAGGAGGATCCTGTCCAAGAAGTCCACCTCCTCCACTAGGTACCTGTCCTGATGGCCTCTGCTTCTCACACTGCTTCTCTCTAGTTAGTAATAGACCTTGGTCTCTCTGTGGAGGCATGAACCTAAAGTGAGTCTGTCTGCCACTGGTGCCCTCTCTGCTGCTAGCCACTTCACCACCACCATGATCATCTCCATCCTCTCCATCATCCTGGCCATGTCCATGACCTCTTTCTGGAGGATGATACCTATTATCTCTCCCTCCATCTCTCCCCCCACCTCTCCTATCTCTTTAGGCTCTGCCTCTACCTCTAACAGGTCTATCATTAGCTAGATCATAATCTAAGGGATCCTCTATGCGAGGAGCTACCTCCTCAGGAGATGTGAATATAGGAAAGGGATACTATAAATATGTGAAATATAACCATTAGAAAAAACTTCATCTACAACATCTGGAAGATAATCCCACCCAACTATGACCATCTAAATGATCTCCAGCTGTGTGGTCTCATATACCAATCGAACCCCTCAAAGAGGCTCCTCATCATGAATCTAGGCATATGATATCCAATCCTGTGATCTTCCCTATACATGACCATACTATCCCAACACTCGAGTAACAAGAAACCATTCTACAATATATTCAGTCTTCCCAATCAAGTATCTTCTCTAGAAAAAGTAAGGCATCTAATGCCTATCTGAGGTCCACTCCTCACAATCTAAGTATGGTCACCATATAACAACTGTCATATCATCTAGAGCGTGGTGCCAATACTCTACCTTTCCCAGATAGGGTTGCTGAATGAAACCTACATACATATAGACATAAGGATGCTCTGGTGCCCTTTCTCTATCTACTATTGGTCATGTAACTGAGATGTGCTCCCAGGCCCAGATCTATAATATCAAGATACCAATTGTCATGTTGCGAGAATACTCATATACTATCTCAAGTAAGTCTTGATACGTGTGGGATAAGATGCAAATTCGCCAACCAAATCTATGAGATGAGATAGTCATCTGCTCCAAGGATTCTACCCAGTCACACATAAATCCATGTTGTCCTTGGTTAGGCATCAGGATCCCCCCAATAAATCTAACAAGATAAATAGGTAATCGATCGTAATGATCGCACATAAAATCCCATGTCAAATATCAATGGACTATGGTCTGATCTCCAAAGTACCTTCGAGTAGAAGAAATATCTATCATAGACTGTGACTTAAATTGAACCTCCTAACCCATCATTAGAATACACATAATGCACCACACATCCTCAGGTGTGACGGTCATCTAACCAGTCAGAAGATGAAAGGTGTTATGCTCTAAATGCCATCTCTCGGAAAGAGCAGTCAACAACCCTCAATTTACCTTGTGTCAGGTAAATCTATAAGTGAATTCAAACCTATATGTGTTATAATTTGTAACTCAGTAGGCGTTAAGGCCCTGGATAATGTAAGGACTTGTCCTGGATGAGGTCCTCAAAAGGACACTACCTCAAAATCAATTTTTCAATAGAACACATAAGTACATGTTCAAATAAGTATTCTAGCTATGGCAACTATGAAGAAAAGCTATTAGTTAAGTCTTTTCGGCCTTCAGAATGAGCACAACAGTCAAAATTGAAAAAAAACCTAACTCCTACACTGAAAATGCCTGTGTTTTTTTGGGGTGTGATCCTAAATACTAGATGTGATTCACCATTTCCTGAATGTGATGGGGAATTTAGGAAGCAATCTTGTTCTGACAGGATGCGACTTGGGATACGAGGTGAGATCCTATTTTAACAGGACATGACCAAATTCAAAGATCTTCCAAATTATACTCTAAGTCATGCAAAATTGAAAAAGTGGATGCAAGCCTGAATTAACAAGATGCAAGATGGGATGTTGGGTAAAAGAAGAATGTGACATAGGATTAACCAGATGTGACCCAGGATATGAGGTGCGATGCAGAATTAAGTGCTTCATATCTACTACATAAATGGACAAAAATGAAAACTGAAAACATGAAAAGGTAGGTATTGATGTACTCACCAGTGGTGTGTAATTGGCCGAGCACTGATGTCGACATGCAAGCTCAAATCAATGTTTCTCCATAGGGACCACCATCTTCTCTACAGAGCTCTGAATTTACACAGGATAAAAGTGAAAATGAATGAGTAAAAAGTACATTTTGAGATATATATTGACCTTTTTGAGCTATTTAGGAGCTCTGAATCTATCAAAATTCAATTGTGTTCTTCCGTGATCTATTGGGAACAAAATTGAATGCGCAGACAATGTTTTCAACAACATGTTACACATTTTATGACAATCTCACAAAAATAAAAAATTGCTATACATGTGTTGAAAATGATTTTTAGGTTTAATGCAATCAATTTTCTGGGTTCTCTATCATCAAATTGCACATTATTCATCAAAATCTTGGTCCTACATCATTTTTTCAGACTCAGAACTTTCATTTTAACATTGTTAACTTGGTAAAATTGTATTTTCTCTTAACACACTTTCGCTTCATCATTTATTCTAAATTTATTCTTTCTCGATCCAATCAATCGCTTCAAGTGATATATCATTCTAAAGAGGGATTTTATTCTTTTTCCTTTGATTTCATTCCTGAGAGGGCATGATCACACTTAAAATTAATCAAATCGTTGCTCAAAAAGAATTAAAAGACTTCATCATCAAAATACTAGGGGCATGGTAGTTTCCTTCGATCAAGTCAGAACTGTTGGATAGAAAGATTCAGTTCTCACAAGCTGGATATCTATGTCTACATATCCTAACATCCTTGTTAAATCTCTTGGTAGCTTTGTATTGACCTTCGTTCGATCAAGTTTAGAGTGAGTATTATCAATTCTCATTCAACCAAGTTTAGAATTGGTATCTTTAAGATCTTTGTTTTATTGACCTTTGTTTAATCAAGTTCAAAGTCAATATTGTCCATCTCAATTCAATCAAGTGTAAGATTGATCTCAACAAACATTTCATTTGATCAAGTGCAGAATTCTCAAACTTTCTGGAGTCAACATCAAACATTCTTTAAATTAATGTGCTTCTCGTACATCAATTCAAAGAGGGGCAAATGTAACCACCCTAATTTGGTCTACTCTGACCAGAGGCCCTATTTTCCCTAAGTGTGATCATACCCCTAATTATGTCAAGACAATTCTTCAATTAATTGGCATAATTCATTTAAATAAAATTTAATTTCCTAAAATCAAATTTATCTTATCACTAATTTACATTAATTGCCTTAGCCAATTAAATCAAAACAATCAAATACATGGCTAAGGTAAATAATTGAAAGGAATTAAATAAAATCCTAATTACAACTCCTCACTTGCAAAATGGAAATTCAATCCATTAGCCAAAGAGAGTTAAATCACTTGGATCACCTCACATGGATCACCAAGGATTCAATCTCCACCTCTCTTCACAACCCAATCCTGACCTCTCATTCCTCAAATTATTCTATAAAAGGAATGAATTTTGAGCTTAATGGGCCCCTAATATTACAAGTTTGAAAGCATCCTTATGGTGCCCCTAATTTTAGAATTCATTTGGAAACTTATGTTGCCCTAATTTCTAAGTGCATTCTTAGTTCATTTCTCATATTAATTACATAATCTTTCATTTGGAGCGCCTAAAATGAACTTTTTTTGAGAATTTAGCTTGCATTCATTAAATCTTCAATTCTAAGCATGAATTTGTCACTGATTTATGCATAATCTGAGGGAAATTATAGTATATTTCATACTCTTCTTAGATAGGGAGAAATATGTCAATTTTAGTGATGTATATGTGCATTTCCTTTGTTATTTCATGTTTATGTCACTAATACAATGAATATTGAAGTGTTGTGTTGTAGCTAGCAGATCCACAAAATACACACACACAATATTAACTTCTTTAGAAAATGACAAGAGATAAGACAAAAATTCTTACTTCAACTTAGTCTTGTGTTTGCAATTGAACAAGTCCATAAGATCCTTGACTTGGCGAAGAAATATTTCAAAAGAAATAAAAATGAATTAACAAGTTGATTGTACAAGAAATTGATGAGGTATTTGTGGAGATAGAAAAAATTCTGAGTAAGGTGGTGATTGAAAATAACATCAATGTAATTCAAAAGAAGGATGATCTAGAAACCACTATTGAGAAAGTTGATTCACCAACTATTACACCGATTCAAAGGGAAGAGGATGAACTTTATGCTTACAATGGAGGAGTTCCTATTACTTTCACTCTGGAACCTTTGACAAAGAATATAGATTTAACTGAGACAACAGATTACTGTGAGATAAAGGATACTAAAATCATTGACATTGTCAAACAATAAAATATGTAATTGATGATGTGGAAGGAGAGGAGGACACGAAAGAAGAGAAAATTCAAGATATAGTCCTAGACACAAATGTTCATGCTGATGCAGATATGAAATAATTTTATGTCTCTGAGAAAATTGAGGCAATAGACACTTCGCAAATGAAGATCATGCAAGGTCCAATTGAGTTGGACAATATAAATGAATATTAGTTGATGTGACTTGCTTCCATTGCTCGGGATAAGGAAAGGGAAAGAAGTCTAAAGACTAATGAAAAAGGAACCAAAGTTTTATCCAAAGCAACTGATGTCTTGATTAAAATTATGCCAGATTATAGAACTGATTCAATCTTGTCTACATCTAATCAGCTTGAGGGATTATTGGATGTTGTTGATAGTGATTTTCAGACTTTAGAGAAGTCTGCATTGATTACAATCCAAAGTGAGTTCATTTCCAACAGATTGAGTCAATTAAATGTCATATTTTATAATGATAAGAACTCTTTGGGGGTTTCTATTTAGAAACAAAAAGATGCATTCACCGAAGGAGGTAAGGTGTATAAGTCTTGTGTCAATTATCCTATGCATGTAACTGACATTGATAGAATTCTTAAAGATAGTGAATCCAAGATAGAATAGTTATCAAAATGTTTTGATCCTTTGAAGGAAATGGCATTAATTCATTTCAGTCAAGTGAGAACACTTAATGATAAGATGGGTTCACTTGTTACTGAGAGGAGTAGGATTAAGGGTAGGATTGAAAATATAATGAATCAAATTATTCCAAAACTAGATATTCTATCTAGAAGTTTGAAGGAAGCTATTGCAAGCTTTGAGTATCTTGATGCACATAAATTAGTTAAGGCAGAAAGGTTAGCATATGTAGTTTGTAGCTAGATTTAGATTGCTGAGAGCATAAAGAAGAACTGGGACACATATTTTGCAGCTCTAAGGAGCAAATTTTTAGATATATTTATACTTTTGTAAGTATATTTTGCAAACCTATGTACATAAGAGAATGGTATAGGATTTTGGTAGACAATTTTTGAGGTAGTTCCTAGCCTTTTCCATTGATGTCAAAGGGGAAGAGATTCAGTGTGGAAAATGAGATGATCATCTCAGGGGAGCACAATTTTTTTGGTATTTGGCATTTTGGTTGGACACTTGGTCATTTTTTGCTAAGTGTTGCCACCAATGCCAAAAGGAGGATTTTTTTGGCAAGAGACACCATTGGATACCTAGTATGTTTTCATTGATGGAAATTGTTACCCAAATTTCCCATCCTATAAATTTTGGTTACAAGTGGAGTAAATGAGACTCCCACAAGGGTAGAGCCCAAATTGTATGGTTTCTTTCATGATTCCTTGTCTTTGCCTTGCTCTCCACATTTTTCTAGGTCACTGGTTTACCCCTTGTTCATGTCTTTTAGCACTAAATGCAAAAATCTCTATGAAAAATCTTTTAAACCCTAGTCCTTTTGTGGCTCGTTCTAATTTTTCATTACCTTTTTCACCACTTAAGTTCTAATTTTTGCATGTGTTTTAAGTTGTTTGATTGGGGCCAAATTTATTTTTCCTAAGCAGGTTACCTTTTCCTAAGTCCCCAAGAACTTTATTTACCCCAGGTGGCAGCAAGTTCCTTTTCAATTGGACGGTCGTCATGATGCCTTAATTGCTTAGATGAATTTTTTATTCATTAAGGCATCACACTTTTGTGACATGTGTCTGGTTTAGATCTGAGCTTAAAAGACAAGTTAAATACTGATCAAGTTCAGTTTGATCAGACGGTTGGATTAAAGGCTTAAAGCAAAGTTGATCAAAATATAATGATCAAGGCATTACACCTTATCGATGCGTGGAAAGTTGTAAGAGCTTGGACCCATTTATGGTAAGGTAATCTTTGAGAAAGTTTCTTTTAATCTAGTGGTAGGCATAAAGCCTTGATGCCAAAGTGCTCGAGATCTATCCATTAAGACATTACGCCTTGAAGACATGTGTTCATGGTGGAGTTGGGCTGGTCAGACAAAGGTAAAGTAAAGACCAATCAAGTATTATTTGATAGGACGGATAGAATATTTCCTTGAAGACAAGATGCTCAACATCTACTGTTTAAGGCATTATGCCATGGTGACATCTAGCATAGATGACATCATGGTTCCCAGGTTAAAAAGGGTAGTAAAGACACAACAAGTCATAAAGATCAGATGGCCGGCGTAATCCCTCAAAGGCATAGATGAAGAAGGATAATCACTCAGGAATTGAGCTCGTGTGCCGCATAGAAAATATGATCCTTTGCTTGTGGGTAGCTTAATGCAGATCAACGATCATGCTTTAAAGTTCATAAAGATTCAAATCTGGGTCATTGATTGGGCATTCCACACCACCTGTGAATGTTTGTATTTGAATTCAAATATTTAAATGTTGTTTCTCAGGAGTTTCATGGCAGTGGCAATGTTTTCAACTTGGAGATTGGGTACATGGATTGATCTGATCTATCTACTCAAATTTATGGTGATGGGAGATGTATTCATGACTGTATCTGATCTTCTAAGATATTTCCCAAGTGCATTCATGAGTAGACTTGACTAGTTTAGGGCTTCTTCATTGTTTAGTAAAATCTATTGTAACCTTAATTCTTCCATAATTTATTGGAAGGATTGACTCCTGAGCCCATGTGCTAGGGGAGATTGTATATAATTCATTTTTTTTGTTCTTTTGTAAATAGGTTTGGATTATGTAAGAAGTTTTCTATGACATTTTCTCTATCCTCAAGCTTTTCATTAGTATGTAATTCTCAGTCTTCCAAGGCTTATGCAGGAATTTCTCTGGTATTTTTCCTACCCTCAGGTTCTCATGTGTTTTGGGATTCTTTTTGAAGCATAATATAGTGGTTAATATTAGAGAAATATTGGAGTTCTTGAGCCTTCTTTCTTTCTGCATCTTTGTGCACTATTGTGGGTGATTGATTTAGATGATTTTGTGGATTTTGTTCTTTCCTTATTATTTTTTCTCATTTATGTGCCTATTTTCTGAAGTGGGTGTTTGTTTGCAGGTCATAGTCCATGTCTATTTCCTTGAATATGCTATTGTTTATGAAATCTTCTCTTTCCTTGAATAGCCTCTTTTTATTTCAGACCTCTCTATGAAATATTTATGCAAGCCTATTCAGGAAGTTGTGTTATGCTAGATTTAGGTTTTCATGCTAGTTTTGGTTGGTATGCTGTGATTCATGTTACCTTCGGTACATCACCTAGTAGGTTAATTTTTCTTTTCAATATTTCCCTTTAGTTCTCCTTCTATCCATTTTCCTTCTTAGTTTACTTTCATGTTTGAAAGAAAATAAGGTGATTATCCAAGAGGAACTAGCCTAGGATCTAGAGGCTTCACTTCAGTTAGCAAAGGTCCCACAACCTAGAAGTGTTTCCCATGTTATACTATATTTTTAGGCTCAAGCGCTTAACATGGTGAAAAATTTAGTGTATAACAATTCTAGCATGCCCGATGGGACCACCAAAGAAGTTCATCTTTAAAAGACTATGTTATCTCTTATATGTTGACTGAATAGTACTGACCTAAGGAGGTTTCTCTTTAAGGCATATTTGGTGACTCCATTGGTATAAAGAACAAGAAGATCCACTCCTATTCAAGTTTATGAGAAGGATATAAACAAGGAGTTCAAAGCCTTCTAAGTTTTCGCAATTACCTCCAACAAAAAGAAAAGGGAGACAATCTCAAAGGACATCCCCTACAAGGAGAGTACAGTCTACACCCCTTATTTCAAAGGAGAGACCCTTTATTTTCCATTGAAGAAGGAGAGGAAGGTCTTTAAGAATTTTTTTTTTAATAGATTTAACTTCACTTCCTGGTTCGAGTGCAACACATATAGTTGCTTTTCAACAAGTCACAGTTCCTACAATGGAAAGATAGTTTTCTTTTGTACCCTTCAATCAGGGGAGTCCATTAAATGTTTTCCAACATCATGATGTGCCCTTAGAAACACTAAAAATTCTACTTGATTTTATAGGTGAAAGCCACACAACAGCTTGTGAACATGTTAAAGATCTGTCTACCATCTATTATATACACCATGTAACTAAGGAAGATGTGGCTACTAAGTTGTTGGAAGACTCTTTTAAGGGTAAAGCCCTAGAATGGCTTAGAACTTTAGCAGTTGGTTCCATTGATTCATGGGAAAAACTAGGAGACTCCCTCAACAGATACTTTGAAGACAAGTCATATAATTTGCCCCTAGTTGAGAAACTGACTACTATACAAAGATCCCCTCAAGAACAGATGATAGACTTCAATAACAGATTCCTCAAGACATGGAATATGATCCCTATTTCTATAAGGCCTTCATTTGAACATGATTTTCTATACTTCCTACAAGTTTTGAACAACAACATATATGTCATGATTCAATCCATGGGAGGCACATCACTACCTTGGGCTTTTAATATAGCTGTTAGGGCAGCGAATAGTTTAATTAAGGCTGGTATGATAGCCAGAAGGCCACCCATGCCTCTCTACCATAATATCTAGCACAATATTCCTCTAAAAATTCCTCCATTCACCCTATACCCACTGTCATAGCACCTCAAGTTAGTTCTAGCAACGAGGAATCAAGAGCAGACTTTCCCAAGAACTACAAGAGATGAAAAGTGGTCAGAAAGAGATGAAAAGTGGTAATAAAGAAATGAAAAACTTGTTATAGACCCTAACCAAAGAGTTGAACAATATGAAAAAGTAGAATTAAGAGGTTAGACCACCTTTTCAACAACAAAATCAAGGTCCTAACCAGCAATATCAAGTTCAAGGAAAATCTTGTCAATAGAATAGACCACCATATAAAGGAAATTGTCAAGGCCAAATATAGAACTACAGTTAGAGGCCATTCCAACCTTATAATCCATCACCTCTTAATTCTAAAAATCCAATCAGAGATATGGTTCCAAGTTAGAATAATATTGCATTAGCAAATGAATGGTGTTTCCCTTGCAATCAATCCCATAATCAGGCTACATGCTTAAACAGAGTGGTGAAAAAAGCACTCATGGCACAAAATGCCTTAAACACCCAATCAGAAGCATCTTATAGTGGGTCAGTACCCCAACAAGATATACAATCTAATGAGACTGCTCTCTTTAGTTGTGAAGAGAAATATTTTAGTGGAGTTAATGATGAATATTTAATTGCAGCTAATACTAGCTAAAAAAGAAGAGTCCAAGACATGGAGAGAGAAGAAGACAGAGGAAGAGCTAATACATCTGTAGAGTCATCACATCCATCTATTCCTACCATAATAAAGAAGGCTCCCACCATGCCAGTCAAGGAGAGTCAATCTCCCAAGGAGGTTGAGCCCACAATAGTGAAAGAACGCCAAAGAGTGCACATAGAAGTGCCCTTTAATATTGTAGACAATATGAAGAAGATGAATGTGACTATGTCTATGTGGGACTCCTTGGTTATCCAGGGTAACTTGAGATTTTGAAGAAAGCTATGGGTGAAGTGGCAATCCCTCAACAACCCAAAAATGAGATAGCTAAGCTAGTGTTGGTCAACATTGATCAAGAGAAGCAGATTCCAAGCAGAAACACCAAAGCAGATGCCATTCAAGGTAGGAACTTAAATCCACCTCCCTTTTATGTATCATTAATTATTGGAAATTATCTAGTACATAATTGTATGGTAGATAGTTGGGCTACTAGTTTAGTCATGCCCAAGAAGATAGCTGACCAATTAGGACTTAAGTATGAACCATTCCAAAAAAGAGTAACAGAACTTGATGGTTCATCAGTAAACACAATAGATTTGGCCAAGGATACAAGATTTATCCTTCATGCAAGCCCTAATTTATCTATCCTCCTTGACATATACATCATAAATCTCCCTACTCTCTTTTCCATATGTCTATCAAGAGAATTCATAGCCAAGATAGGAGGCTATCTTTCTTCTTACTGGTCTCACATACTTTTCCATACTAGGTATGGAACCAAGGTTACCTTCAAGTCTGAATCATTGGAAGTTAATCATATAGAACCATATGTGCCTAATGTATTCAATACAAGTTGTCTTGCACTTGATAGTAATGACTTTCTAATCATTAGAGAAACAAACACTAAGATAGAAAACATCTCAGATGTCTATCTAGATGAATTGGAATCAGAAAGAGATTCAGAGGCCCAAGCCAATGTTATTTGGGATGCTAGTTTGGGAAACTATTTGATACAAGAGGATGCACTCATAGAGACAAATATTTTCAAGGAAGACACTGAGGAATTAGAAGAACAGAGAAATAAAGTTTGGGAACTTTTCTTTGATGGTTCTAGAAGAAGACATGGCTCTGGTGGTGGTGCAATGTTAGTCTCCCCAAAAGGTGAGAAGTATTATACAATTTTTAGATTGAGTTTTTCTTACACAAGAAATACTATTGAATATGAGAGTCTGGTGAATGGATTGGAGTGGGCTAGAAAGAGAGGGATTAGAGCCCTAAAATTATATGGTGACAGTGAATTGGTTGTCATTCAGGTAAGAGGGATAAGTTTTACCAAGAATGATACAATGAAATCTTAAAATCATAGGGTTTGGGATGCTATAGAATATTTCTACGCTTTCAAAATATTACTATCCCTAGAAAACTAAATTAGGATGCAGATAGATTAGATGTTGTTGGATCCAAATTTGATATTACTAAACCCATTTCAGTAAGGAAGGATCAACAACATGTTAAGATTATTTTTAGGCCTTCCATCCCTGATAATACTGTTAATTGGAAAGTGTTTGATAGGGATGAGAAAATTCTACAATTCTTGTTTGAAGAAGATGCCTTTTCAGAGCACAATTAGGATAGACTGATGCAAAATTATGGTCACCAAGTGGTAGAAATTAAATAAAATAAGATGCCTAAAGGTCTTGTCACCCTGGAATCTATCTTCAACAAAGATGACCAAGAAAAAGGGAATAATACTAGGTTGGTAGTTTAGGAAGAACACTATGCTGATTTAGAATTGGAGCTAGGTAAGAGCCTAAAGTTTGGAAAGGTGAACACTGATTCAGAGAAGCAAGCTTAAACTCAATTATTTCAAGAATTTAGTGATATCATTTCCTGGCAATATGAAGATCTCAAAGGCTTTAATCCAACACTTTCTCAACATACCATTGAACTAGAACTAAATGCCAAACCAATCAGACAAAAGAAAAGGCCTGTCAACCCAAAACTAGAGCCACTCATACATAAAGAAGTTCTCAAATTAATAGACAGTGGTATCATTTACCCCATTAAGCATACTATTTGGGTGTCCAACCTGGTCACTATGAGGAAAATGAATGGGGAAGTGAGGCTATGTGTTGATTTTAGGGACCTTAATAGGGCATCCCTAAAAGATCGCCATTCATTACCATCCATGGAACATATTTTACAGTGTGTCTCTGGATCCGAACACTTCTCATTACTAGGTGGCTACTCATGATATAATCGGATCCTATTTAATAAGGAAGATCAATATAATATTATATTTACAACCAAGTGGGGAACCATGGCTTATTAGAAGATGCCTTTTGGTTTGTCAAATGCAAGTGCTACTTTTCAAAAGGCTATGGATATGGCCTTTAAAATCCTCATGTACAAATTTGTACTGGTCTACTTAGATAATATTAACGTCTATTCTAAACATGTAACAGACCACATCAAACATCTGAGGAAAATATGTGAAAGGTGTAGGGAGTTTGGGATCTCCTCCAATCCCAATAAATGTGTGTTTGCAGTCTATGAAGGGAAAATGATGGGATATGTTGTGTCCAAACATGGTATTATAGTGGACCCTAAGAGGATTGCAGCTATTCTAGAGCTACCCCTACCACCTCGCAAGAAGAGTCTTCAATCCTTCATAAGAAGGATTAACTTTATCAGGAGTTTCTAGCCTAATATTGCACATCTATTGAAGTCTTTAACAACAATGTTGAAGAAGAATGTAGTCTTCAGTTGGAGTAAAGAAGAAAAGATTAGTTTCCAAGCCATTAAATAGGCTCTGAAAGAAGCTCCTGCCTTGCTAAATCCTAATTTTAGAAAAGACTTCATTCTATATGCTTATGGAGGCTCTGATGCCATATCTGCAATGTCAATTCAACAGAACTTACAAGGATTGGAGCAACCTATTACTTTCTTTAGCAAAGGTTTGGGGGAATATGAACATAGATACTCTTTTGTAGAGAAACATGTACTTGATGTGGTGAAGATCCTTAAAAAGTTTAGACATCTATTGACTCATAGTAAGGTACAATTGAGAGTTACTCATCCGAGTGTCAAGGAGTCCCTCCTTTCTAGGGACCTAAATCAGAAAAGAGCTAGTTGGATCACTAGAGTCATGTAATATGACATTATTATCAAAGTGACCAAGCTAGTCAGAGGAAGAAGTATTTGTGAACAATTGACCAAGGATGAAACTCCAAAAGACCAAGAGAAAATTAATGCATCCTTAGTTGTGCATTCAACAGAAGAACATGTTAAGGTAGAAGGTTGGTTTCCTAACATGGTTCATTTTTTAAAGACAAGAAAGTGCCCTGCAAATTTGGATTCAACAAAAGGAAGATATTATAGATTGAAATCTATCCCTTTCATGCTGATTAATGAGATATTTTTTAGAAAGGATCATAATCGTGTTCTCTTAAGGTGCATTGATTTATAACAAGTAGTAGGTTTCCTAGATGAATTTCATGATGGACCTTGTGGAGGTCATTTCTCTCCTAGGAATACTCTTTCAAGATCATGAGGGATGGATACTCTTGGCCATCTATCTTTAAGGATAGTCATGATCATGTAATAAAATGCATGAAATGTGCCATGTTTACAGGTAATGAAAGGCTTGTAGCTCTGCCCCTCCAACCAATCCGGATAGACCAACCTTTTATGAAGTGGGGCATTGACTTCATAGGCTTGATAAACCCCCCATCTAGTGTAGGCCATAAATGGATAATCAGTGCAACTGATTACTTCACCAGATGGACTGAGGCCATCACACTAAAGGAAGCAAATGAGAGTGTTGTCCTGGGCTTTTATGATGACATAATTCATAGGTCTGGGACTGTGGACTCTATTATATCAGATAATGCACTTGCTTTCACAGGCTTAAGAGTTACTAAATGGGAAATTAAAAATGGTTTTTACCTGAACACAGGCTCCACTTATTACCCTTAGGGTAATGGTTTAGCAGAGTATACAAACAAGAACTTGATCAAGATAATCAAGAAGAATCTACAAGAAAATCAGAAAGATTTCCACTCTAAAATTAGGTCTTCCTTATGGTTAGACATGATCACTTCCAGGAAGATCATTGGGAACTCCCCATACATACTATTCTATGGAAGGGAAGCTAAATTGTCCATTTCAACTGAATTACCTGCTTTAGACCTTGCTACCCAACTTGTCCTCTTTGAAGAAGGAGATCCTTTGTAGGTAAGATATGCTCATCTCATGGAGTTAGAAGAAATCAGAGACAAATCCATGCATAATATAGAGTTCCAACATATGTAAACCAAGAAGATCTTTGATAGGAGAGCTAGATCAAGGAACTTCAATATTGGGGATGTAGTCCTCAAATGGGATGAGTTCAGATCCAAGACTGGCAGACATACAAGGTTTGACTCTTTTTGGGGAGGTCCATTTGTGATCATTGAGTGCAAGAAGCATAATGCTTTTCAACTATCAACTCTTGAAGGATAATCCTTGCCAATTTCTATTAATGGATTTCACCTAAAGCCTTATTTTGAGGTTTTTCTAGATTTGTAATTGATTTTCTTGCTTTCTATTCTATTTTCTAGGTTAGTTTTTCCTTCTTTCCTCAAATTTCTTTGCACAATTAGTTGTTGTTTCTGCTTGTATAGTCCTTTTCCCTATTTTGGTTCATTATCCCTCCTCCTAGTTTCAATTCTCCTTCCTTCACATGATTTTTTGTGTTCTCAAATGTAGACTCCTGTGCCCAATAGAATGTCAATAAGGCCACTAATTTTGTATGTCTGGTAGGCTGACATTCAATAGAAATCGCCAAAACTGTTACCCAAATTTACCATCCTATCAGTTTTTGTTACAAGTGGAGTAAATGAGGCTCCCACAAGGGTAGAGCCCAACTTGTATGGTTTCTATCATGATTCCTTGTCTTTTCATCGCTCTCTGAATTTTTCTAGGTCACTGGTTTACCCCTTGTTCATGTCTTTTAGCCCTGAATGCAAAAAACCCTATGAAAAATATCTTAAACCCTAGTCCTTTGATGCCCCATTCTAATTTTTCATTACCTTTTTTTCCACTTAAGTTCTAATTTCTGCATGTATTTTAAGTTGTTCGATTGGGGCCAAAGTTATTTTTCCTAATCGGGTTACATTTTCCTAAGTTTATTTTCCTAAGTCCCAAAGCACTTTATTTACCCTAGGCGATAGCAAGTTCCTTTTCAATCAGATGGTCATCGTGATGCCTTAATCACTGAGATGAAGGTTTTTATTCATTAAGGCATTACGCTTTTATGAGGCATGTTTGGTTCAAATCCAAGCTTAAAAGACAAGTTAAATACCGATCAAATTCAGTTTCATCAGACGACTGCCTTAAATGATTAAAGCAAAGTTGATCAAAATCTAATGATCAAAGCATTACACCTTATCGATGCATGGAAAGTTGTCAGAGCTTGGACCCATCTGTGGTAAGGTAATCTTTGAGAAAATTTCTTTTAATCTAGTGGTAGGTGTAAAGCCTTGATTCCAAAGAGCCCGAGATCTATCCATTAAGGCATTATGCCTTGAAGACATGTGTTCATGGTAGAGCCAGACTAGTCAAAAAAGTAAAGTAAAGATTGATTAAGTCTTATTTGATCAGACACATAGTGTATTTCCATGAAGACAAGATGCTTGACATCTATTGTTTAAGACATTACACCGTGGTGACATCTGGCACAGATGATGTCATGGGCCCTAGGTTGAAAAGGTTATTAAAGAAACAACAAGTAATAAAGATTGGACGACCGATGTAATCCCTCAAAGGAAAATATGAAGAAGGATAATCACTGAGGCATTGTGCTTGTGTGCCGCATGGAAATTTTGATCCTGTGCTTGTGGGTAACTTAATGCAGATTGATAGTCATGTTTTAAAGTTCATAAAGATTCAAATCTGGGTCATTGATCGGGCCTTCTGCGCCACCTATGAACGTTTGTATTTGAATTCAAATATTTAAATGTTTTTTCTCAGGGTTTTCATGGAGGTGGTGACATTTTCAACTTGTAGATTGGGTAGATGGATCAATCTGATCTATTTGCTCAAATTTCTGGTGATGGGAGATGTATTCATGATTCTATTTGATCTTCTGAGATATTTACCAAGCGCATTGATGAGCAGACTTGATTGGTTTAGAGTTTTTGCATTTTTTAGTAAAATCTATTGTAACCCTAATTCTTCTCTAACTGATCAAATGGATTGACTCTCAAGCTTGTGGGCTAGGGGAGGTTGTATATAAGTCATTTTTTTGTTCTTTTCTAAATAGGTTTAGACTATGTAAGAAGTTTTCTGTGACATTTTCTCTTTCCTCAAGCTTTTCATATGTCTGTAATTCTCAGTCTTCCAAGGCTTATGCAAGACTTTCAATGGTATTTTTCCTAACCTCAGGTTCTCATGCATTTTGGTATTCTTTTTGAAGCATAATATAGTGGTTAATATTAGAGAAATCTTGGAGTTCTTGAGCCTTCTTTCTTTTTGCATCTTTGTGCACTACTATGGGTGATTGATTTAGATGATCTTGTGGATTTGTTCATGCCTTGTCATTTTGTCTCATTTATGTGCCTATTTGCTAAAGTGGATATTTTTTTTCAGGTCATAGTTGATGAACTATAATTGATTGAATGTTTGAAGATGTTAAGTTGATGATCACTGAGACACAGAAATTTGATGCAAGACATTAAATCAATTAATGTATTGTATTTTCATTTATGTCAACTTGATATAATCTGTATGGTCATGTACATACTGCTAAATACTTCAAAGAACCAATGAATCAAAGGCTATTCTATCAATAATGCATAAAATTTAAGTATTAAAAAAGTGAATGTATACACCGATGGACAAAGTAAACCGAAAAGAGCAAAGTCACAGTGGTACCCAATGAGCAAAAGCACAACATTACCAATGAGAAAATTCATAGTGTTAACTGATGAGAAAAGCACAGTGTAACCTGACAGACAGAATTACAGTGTTGCTCAATGGATAGACATCACCAATGGATGGAGATCCCAAAGACAACTGAAGTCTCACTGACAGAACAGTCAGTTGTCACTGACGACTAACTGAAGTATTGACCGATAGAACAAAGAGTTCAGAAATGACAAAAGGATTAGATGTCAAGAGCTAAATATACACTTAACTAGTAATTATCATTGTTTTAATCGACAAGATAAAGCTAGAGATAAGTAAAATATTTAAAGTTTTTTTGTCTAGTTGGAAAGAAGATCTCTACGAGATAAAATAGGAGTTTTTCTTTAAATCTAATTGGTGAGAATTGTGGATTACATCAAGATCAACAAAGCCAAGAAATGGTGAAATCATGTCTATATAAAAGACAAGCTATTCCAATGTGAATTAGGGGAGTGACAATAGAATAAATGCTGAAGAGATTCTGAAGGAGAAGAAAGTCTTCATTCAGACCTGATCAATCAAGCTGAGGAAAGAGCTAAATTTTATAGACACCGAAAAAAAGTGATACAACATCATAGAGAAGAAAAGTGTGGAGAAAAGGTATTGAATTGATAACATTGATCAGAAAGGTAATGTAATTACAATAGATATGAAAATTTGCAGTTCTAGTTGTATATGTGAACAAATCAATTTACTATTTCAATTTAACCATTGAAGCATCAAGTCTCTTAACCAAGAAAGACTTAAACATCTTTTCTAAATGAGATACATCCCAAGGAGTTTCAAAGTAGCATTGGATATGCCCAATACCTATTGATAGGCCAAGTGAGTGTTTAATCAAGGATGGTAGCATTAGATGCCAGATACTAAGTGACAAACTATTCATTTAAATCCTCTAACAAGGTCACACCTAACAGTGTGTTTGTAACCTTCAACAGGGTTGGCTCTTCACCAAGCTCACTTCAACAGAGTGAAAATTTGGGTTATCGGTCCCAGTGGTTTCTCCCTTAACAAGATTTCCACGTTAAAAATCCATGTGTCAATGTGTTTATGAGTCATTACTTTATTATTTTTCATTTCACATAAGTAAATCTGGATTGATCGGTATACACTAGTTATTTACCATATTTCGGTAAATAGAAAGACTGCTAATCAGTAAAAGTAAGAATAAGGTTTGAAAGAGTAATCCGACCAGTAGTTATGTGTTATTAATATTTCAAGGCAATCATCTTGTAGGAATGAAGATAACTAGAGGCTTATAAATGTGGTGATAAGTTTTTGGGTTGATTTAAGGATTGGTATTAGAGCTAGTGGCTTAGAAGGAAGGTTTCAAGACCTAAGCTAAAGATCACAAGATGAATAGATGAGTTGTGGCCAAGTTGAACAAAGGAAACTTTGCTTCATGGAAAAGTAGGATAAGACTCCACTTATCAGGTATTGGAAATGATGTTACTCAACACTTAGATATTGAATATGTGTTTCCCATAGGAGCACTCACAATTAAACAAATGAGAGAGAAGCATGAGCACAACTGCATGATAATAGAGCTTTCTTCCTCACTCTCTAATGCTGAATTTGAAGATGTCAAAACATGCACAACTATAAAGAAGATGTGAGATAAATTGAAGCTTGAACATGGTGGTGATATAAATGTTCAGAGAGCCAAGGCATAAAGCCTTAGAGGAAAGTTTGATGATCTCAAAATGAAAGAAGGTGAAAACATCACACATTACAACACAATAATCAAAGAGGAAGTCAATGCTATCCGAGGAGTTGGAGGTGTACTAGATGAAGAGATAGTGGTAAGTAAAATTCTAAGAACCTTACTACCTACTTATGCTATTAGAGTATCTTCCATACAAGAAATGAGAGTAGTAGCAAATAAAAATGTTACTCTAGATAGTTTGATTGGAATATTGATTTCATTTGAGATGAATAACTTTGATAATAGTGTCTTACCAAACATAGAGTCTGCATTACAATCTTCTTTGAGAATAAGTAAATCAAGTCATAAACACGCTATGAGAAACGATAGTGAAAGTGAAACTGAAGAAGAAGATCTTGATGAAATTGAAGCACATATGGCTAGAAGAATGTAGAGAGGCAAAGGTAAATACAAAGGTAAATTACCACTTGTATGTTTTAATTGTAAAGAGATTGGACACTTTGCTGCAAGATGTCCTAACAAAAGAAAATATGACATAAGTAATGACATATCATTTGAAAAGAAGTTTGACAGAGGTGACAACCAAGATTATAGAAGTAACTAAAATTTAGAAAGAAGAGATACCTGAGACTACAAGAACAAAGGAAAGAAAACCAATTACCTAGCTACATGCAAAGATGAAGATATTGACATCGAATCTGATGAAGACATTGAGATGGTGTTGGTGGTAGTAAAAGATGATTCAAATGAAGATGAAAGGTATGTAGAAATTGCACTCATATCTAAAGTTAGCAAGAATGATATCTGGATCATAGATAGTGACTGCACTCACCACATGACCGGTAACATAGAAAATTATAATGCTTTTGAGTATTATAATGGTGGTGCAGTAAGAATGGGTAATGACACACCTTGTCTAGTTGAAGGTAAAGGAACTATAATGTTGAATAACTTGATAAAATGTGAAAATGCTTATTGGGTGAAAGGATTGAATTATAATATATTGAGTGTTTCTCAGCTGAATAATTTAGGTCACCGAGTAGCATTTGAGAATAAGAAGGCAAATATCTTCAATGAATCCTGAAGATTGATCGGAACTGGTGAACAGACCAAAGGTAACTTATTCTATCTGAATGATACTGACACCACTTGCTTAGTGGATAGAAACAAAGACATATGATGGTGGAATAAAAGATTGTGTCATGTAAATTTTGACAACATGATAAAGGTAAGCAAAAAGAGAAATGTAAGAGGCTTACCGAGCATGTCAAAGCCAGACAATATCATGTGCAAAAATTGTCAAAAAGGTAAGATGACAAAGTCTAGTTTCAAAAGCAAAACCCATACATCTAATGCTATTCTAGAATTAGTCCATACTGATCTATGTGGACCCATGAGGACAAAGAGTTACTATGGTTATAGATATTCCATTCTCTTTGTTGATGATTACTCTAGAATGATGATAGTTATGTATCTAAAAGATAAATTAGAAGCATTAAAGATGTTTAAATGGTACAAAGAAATGGTAGAAAAATAAAGTGGTAAGGAATTGAAATTCTTAAGATTAGATAGAGAAGGGGAATTTATTTTAGATGAATTCACTAACTTTTGCAATGAGCATGGAATCAAAAGACAGGTCTTTGCACCGAGAACACCACAACAAAATGGAATTGCTAAAATAAGGAATAGATCCATTGTTGATTATGCAAGGATAATGATGATAGAGAAAGACATCACCCAAATATTCTGGAGGGAAGCTGTCAGTACTGTTGTTTACACATTGAACATAGTACAATTGTAGAAAGACATCAAGAATACACCCTATGAGCTATGGTATGGTTACACACCCAATGCAAGTTACTTCAAGATCTTTGGTAGTCAATGTTATATCTTAAAAGATGATAGAAATGGAAAGCTTGACTCCAAAAGTGATGAAGGCATCTTTCTAGGGTATTCCACCAAGAGCAAGGCTTATAAATGTCTCAATAAAACCTCTAACAAAATTTTTGAAAGTGCAAATGTAAATATAGATGAATTTGTAGAGAAGAATGAAAAGGAAAGCACAAAAGAACCAAAGGACTACAAAAAATTTGTTTATAATGAATAAAATGACACTTTACCTAAAAAAATATACCTGAACAACAAAATATTGCAACCGATCAGTATCAGGCTGCAAAAACCAAAAATTGGGATATTGCTCAAGATGATGTACCGAGTGATAGAGATCAGGATGAAGGACAAAATGATGATCAATATGATAGAAAAAGAACTGAACCTATACTTGCCAAGTATGTCAGAAGGAACCATCCACAAAACCAAATCATAGGAGACAAGAAGGCTGTAATGAGAACCAGAAGTAAGTCTCTAAACACAAGATGTCTAATTTGTGATTTTGAGCCAAAATCTGTCAATGCTGCACTTGACAATGAAAAATGGATTAGTGCTATGAATGAAGAAATTGAGCAGATTGAAAAAAAAACAAGACATGGAAACTTTTATTGAGACCAGATGACAAGAATGTCATTGGTACCAAATGGATATTCAGAAATAAGTTGAATGAGAATGGAGAAGTCACCAGAAACATAACAAGACTAGTATCCAAGGGGTATGCACAAGAAGAAGAGATTGAATATGGAGAAACCTTTGCACCTGTTGCTAGGCTAGAAGGAGTGAGAATATTAATTTCTTATGCTGCATTTAAAGGATACAAGGTATACCAGATGGATGTCAAGTCTGCATTCCTAAATGAAATACTTGAGGAAGAGGTATACATTGAGCAACTAGAAGGGTTTGTTGATCCTGACAAGAGGAACATGGTATGTAGACTACACAAAGCCTTGTATGGATTGAAACAAGTACAGAGAGCATGGTATGAAAGACTTCATTCATATCTCATAAGTATTGGATTTGTAAGAACTAGTGAAAATAGTAATCTTTATTTGAAGGAAGATATTGATGCTAACATTTTGATTGCTGAAATATTTGTTGATGACATCATATTTGGAGGCAATGATATGCTATGCAAATCATTTGAAAATGAAATGAGAAAAAAGTTTGAGATGTCTATGTTTGGATAGATCAAGTTCTTTCTTCGTCTACAGATCATGCAACACGATAAAGGAATTTTTATTACACAATCCAAATACATCAAGGAAGTACTGAAAATATTCAAGATGGAGGATTCCAAGCTAGTTGGAACACTGATGGAAACTAGATGTAAGCTGACAAAGGAGGATAAGTCACCTGAGTTAAATCAGACTTTGTACAGATCAATGATTGGCAAACTCATGTATGTTGTACATACTAGACCAGATATTGCACACGCAGTAGGAATAGTTGCAATATTTTCTGCTAATCCCAGTGAATCACATATGACTGCTGTGAAAAGAATCCTAAGATATCTGAAGAATACTGAGGACTATGTCTTATGGTATAGAAGAGAAGGAAAAATTGAACTTAAGATCTTTACCGATGCTAATTGGGCTGGAAACATTGATGACCAAAAAAGCACAACTGGAGGAGCATTCTTTATGGGTGACAGACTTGTCATATGGATCAACAAGAAGAAATGATGCATCTCTCAGTCTACTGCAGAAGCAGAGTATGTTGTTGCTGTTGCAAACTGCTCAAATATTGCATGGATCAAACAATTACTGGAAGGTATGAATAGGAAAATTCTTGAACCAATAATTATCTATTGTGACAATACCAGTGCAATTTACATTTCCAAGAATCCAAGCATGCATGCTATGACAAAGCATATTTCTATCAAGTATCATTATTTGAGAGAACAAGTTCAAGAAAAGGAGGTAATACTAGAGTATGTGCGATCAAAGGAACAATTAGCTGATATCTTCACCAAGCCACTGCCCAAGGATACATTTGAGTACTTGAGAAAGAGACTAGGGGTCAGAACCTTGTCTACTGGTTAGTAAGATGACTACAAGGCTGCATTAACCTACATATTCTTAGAATATCATTCATGTTGATGCAAGAAAAGAGATGGACTTCAAAAATACATTTGTACATAGCAAGGTATTTATCTACACCAAGCACTAGAGTTGTTATATTGCTGATGGATTAGGAAATTCAAGGAATATATTGAATGGATAGAAAGGATTTTTTGGCATTACTCTCAAATATTTGTTTGGAATTTTTTTCAAAGGGAGAGATTATATCCATTATCACATTATCCAAAGGGAGAGATGTAACCAGAAAGGGAGAGTACATACAAAGGGAGAGATTGTTGTCAAGAGAGAAAAGAGACATCAAAAGAAAAGAACAATCAAAGGGAGAGAGTTTGACACAAGAAGAGAACACATCACATCAGAAGAAGAAAGATTCTACATCTATCCAATGAAGGGATTGAAGATAGAAAGAGAGCTACACGAATCAAATCTAAGCTTTGTGAGCTTATCGAGGACCAACTATTTGTATCGGTTATAGTACATAAGATTGGTAGTTTGATTAACTTCAACTGTTATATTTCATATTGTATTAGTAATAATATAGTGTATTTCCTGTTAGGAATAAGGTGTCTCAACCTTGGATAATTCCTATTCTTATTATTTGTTTTGTAAAATGTATTTCTTGCAAATAATGTTGATGTGTCGGCATCTTGAATAGTGTGTAAGGATATCATGGCTAA
>MU225145.1:1947166-1963065 GCA_018584345.1 Thuja plicata | reverse complement strand
GCATGATATAAGCATTTTTTAGGGTTGCGAAGAGAAGCGATGCGAGTGTATTGTTGGAACGGTTTATGCTGCCGTGATTTTGTCTTCAAGGGTTTTGAAATCTTCTGAAAGAACTTGCATTGCAAGTGTATTGTAACTGTAATAGTTTTTGATCAATACATTGTGCAGGTTTTGGAGTGATGGGGTTTTTTACCGAAAGGTTTTCCCCAGGGTATATCATTGTGTCATTCTCTATTTTCTGTATGCATGGTATGTGGTTGCAATATCTTTGTTAAAGTAGTTAACGAATCTATTCAGTTGTAAGGATTTAAAAGAATTTTGCATAATACTTTCCTATAGAGATTAGCGTAGGAAGCTGTTTCCGCACCTGAGTTTCCTTACATTTCCATCAATGCCTAAGGGAGAGATTGATGAGCTATAACTGATTGAATGTTTGAAGATGTTAAGTTGATGATCACCGAGACACAGAAAGTTAATGCAAGACATTAAATCAGTTAATGTATTGTATTGTCATTTATGTCAACTTGATATAATCTGTATGGTCATGTACATACTGCTAAAGAATTCAAAGAACCAATGAATCAAAGGCTATGCTATCAGTAATGCATAAAAGTTAAGTATTCACAAAGTGGTTGTATACACCGACAAAGTGCACACCGACGAACAAAGTAAGCTGATAAGAGAAAAGTAACAGTGTTACCCGATGAGCAAAAGCACAAAATTAGCAATGAGCAAAGTCATAGTGTTAATAGACGAGAAAAGCACAGTGTAACCTGATGGAAATAATTACAGTGTTGCCTAATGGATAGACAACACTGATAAAAGGAGATCTCGAAGACAACTGAAGTCTCACCGATGGAATAGTCACTTGTCACTGACGACTAACTGAAGTATTGATCGACAGAACAAAGAGTTCAGAAATGACATAAGGCTTAGCTGTCAAGAGCTAAATATAGACTTAACTGGTAATTATCATTGTTTTAGTTGACAAGATAAAGCCAGAGATAAGTAAAGGATTTAAAGTTGTTTTGTCCAGTTGGCAAGAAGATCTCTACGAGATAAAACAAGAGTTTTGCTTTAAATCTAATTGGAAATAATTGTGGATTACATCAAGATCAAGAAAGCCAAGAAATGGTGAAATCATGTCTATATAAGAGACAAGCTAATTCAATGTGAATTAGGGGAGTGACAAGAGAATAGATGCTGAAGAGATTCTAAAGGAGAAGAAAGTCGTCATTCAAACTGGATCAATCAAGCTGAGGAAAGAGCTAAATTTTGTAGACACCGACGAACAGAGATACAACATCACAGAGCAGAATAGTGTGGAGCAAAGGTATTGAATTGATAACATTGATCAGAAAGGTAATGTACTTACAATAGATCTAAAAATATGCAATTCTAGTTGTATATGTGAACAAATCAATTTACTATTTCAATTTAACCATTGAAGCATCAAGCCTCTTAACCGAGAAGGACTTAAAAGTATTTTCTAATTGAGATACATCCCAAGGAGTATAAAAAAGTTTGATCATAAAAAGTAGCATTGGTTATGCCTGATACCTATTGACAGGCCAAGTGAGTGTTTGATCAAGGATGGTAGCATTAGATCCCAGATACTAAGTGAAAAACTATTCATTTAAATCCTTTAACAAGGTCACACCTAACAGTGTGTTTGTAACCTTTAACAAGGTTGGCTCTTCACCGAGCTCACTTCAAAAGAGTGAAAAATTGGGTTACCAGTCTGAGTGGTTTTTCCCTTAACAGGGTTTCCACGTTAAAAATCCATGTGTCAATGTTTTTATGATTCGTTACTTTATTGTTTTGCATTTAACATAAGTAAATCTGGATTGATCGGTATACACTAGTTATTTATTGTATTTTGGTAAATAGAAAGACTGTTAATCGGTAAAAGTAAGAATAAGGTTTGAAAGAGTAATCCGAGCAGTAGTTATGCGTTATTAATATTTCAAGGTAATCATCTTGTAGGAATGAAGATAACTAGAGGCTTATAAATGTGATAATAAGTTTTTGGGTTGATTTAAGGATTAATTTTTGAGGCCACTGATTCACTCCACCCCCTCTCAGTTATTCTAACAATAGTCTGTGTCTATTTCCTTGAATATGTTATTGTTCATGAAATCTTCTCTTTCCTTGAATAGCCTCTTTTCATTTCATACCTCTCTGTAAAATATTTATGCAAGCCTATTCAAGAAGTTGTGTTCTACTAGATTCAGGTTTTCATGCTAGCTTTGGTCACTGTGTTGTGATTCAGGTTACCTTCACTGCATCACCTAGTAGGTTAAGTTTTATTTTCATTATTTCCCTTCAATTCTCCTTCTATCCCTTTTCCTTCCAAGTTTACTTTCATGTTTAAAATGAAATAAGGTGATTATCCAAGAGGTGCCGACTTAGAATCTGGAGGCTTCACTTCAGTTAGCCGAGTTCCCACAACCTAGAAGTGATTCCCATGTTATACTAGATTGTTAGGCTCAAGCACTTAATAGGGTGCAAAATGTAGTGTATAACAGAAACTACATATGTCTCTTATGATCACTTATTAATTTTTTGTTATATCAAAGGAAAGAATGAACAATGGACTAAGTATGGAAAATTAAGTACAGTGTATAGGTTTCAGTATATTGATCGATACAGACATATGTTATCAAGTTTTGATGTACGAAGCTAGGAGAAGATTGACATAGCTATCATGTATCTTTATTTAAGACCACAATAGTTTATATTATCTTTTGATGGAGTTATGATCTTCTGAGTATCAGATTGTTAGTGAAGAATAAAGAACAATGATATCCAGATGTTGGATCGATCACCGATCCTAATAGATTTATGATCTAATCAGTTTAATAGTTTTATTTGGTTAAGATGAGATGGTAGAAGATATTTATGATTTTTGGTTGAGGTTGGCATAATTTTTTTTTTATGGATTTGGCCAATACCTCACATGCTACGTATTTTGTTCTTGAGGTTTACAGTGAATATGAACAACTTTTATGATCAGTATGTAAGCTCAAGTTTTTGTGTTGATGAAGATATGTGATGGTTGTCCATATGATTTCTATATGTTATATGTGATTGATGGATCTATGAGAAGTGATTAGAATATTTGATGAGCATATTTACTTGACACTTACATGGAATTGCACTGACATTGTTGATGCTACTTTCAGTTCTCTTTTGATTAGATTGTTACTCATTGATTTGTATGGGAATGAGCCTTTGAAGGTTGTATACCTGGTTTGTTTTTTAAAGAAGTGAACTCTATCTTGTAAGCCTGCATGCATGTGCATTCCCCTATTTTACTTACACACCTAACAAGGTAACTTATTTTTGTAGAAGTAATACTTGTGGGCTCCATCCCCACCGTGGTTTTTCCCTTGACCGGGTTTCCATGCAAAAATCATGGTGTTATTATGTTGTGGATGGTTTTCTTATCTTTCAGTTGTTTATTGTTTATTACTTTCATTTTATGGTTGTGTAATCAAGTTAAAAAGTTTTTAGACTTGGGGTATTAATATCACTAGAAATATATCTCCTCCATCTTTTATAGGACATACCTTCATCATAACATCTACCAATTATTTTACGAAGTGAGTCGAAGCTATCCCACTCTAATCAAATATTATTCAAGCAATATCAAACTTTCTTCTAAACAATATAATTTCTCATTTCAAATTTTTGTCTACCCTTGAATTTGGCAATGGTACATCATTAAAGAACACAAAAGTGAAGCAATTTCTCAAGAAATTTCATATTCAACATAAATTCTCTACAACTCATTATCCTCATTCAAATGGTCAAGGTAAAGCTTATAATAAGACCATTGAAGAGATATTGTGGAATAACAACCATAGTAAATATTTGCATACTCAATTAACTTATAAATTGTGGGCCTATCACAATCATTTTTATGGATATAGGAAGACAACCTAGTGTATGGTCCCAATGGTATTATACCTCTAGAGTTGTAGTCATTGTGAGTATTCCTTAAAGGTTTGGTGGAAATGACACTTACCATATAAACCTTTTGAATTAGCTTGATTTTATCAATGAGTGTTAATTGAAAGCTCTCAAACATCTTCAAGGTCATAACAAATATCTACCAAAGCAATACAATTAGAATTTTCTTTCTCATACTTTCAATATAGGTCATCTCATTCTCTATGAGAACTAGGGAAATGTACATACAAGACCCAATCAAAAGGGGAAGTTTAGCCCTAATTGGTTAGGTCCCTTTGTAATCACCTCAATTTATGGTAATGTTGCTTATAATCTATTAGTACACTGCTAAAAGAACCTGCCAATTCCATGCATGTGTGTCAATACTATGTGTAGAGTTCCAAGAGCAAGAAACCACGTTCTTTATAAGTGTGTGATGTGTCATGTCGATGTCACATTTGTAATTAAAATTAAATGTTCATCTAGTTTTGAAGTTTAATATCTTAGGAGAAAGTTTTAAGCATGACAAATTACCTAGACATTGTTAAGGAAAATAAAAAATAAGAGACACAACCTTAACTTAGACCACTAATTTTTTGAATGGTTTCTAGCACACTTATAAAATCTTGCTTGGATGGGACACCATGTAGAAAGAAATAGATAATGTAATAGGTTATTCTGTTTGAGATAACATCAACAATTTAATCAAGCAGAGAAAAGTAAATAGTTTTACCTATATTAGAACCTTCTACATTGGCAAGTCAATTGATGGTTGGCCAAAGCCCATGAAGACCTAAAAGGATTCTTAAGTTGGGTCCATAGTTAGAAGTTTGAGCTATGAACAAAGTAGGTGTAGGTGAAGAAAGAGTTAGTGAAGGTGATGAGAAAGACAAATTGTTCATTATAGGTATTTGATAGTTAAAAAACTCATGAGAAGGTAGTGATGGGATTGACAATGTAAGAGCCAATGTGTCAATGGAGGAGTCAAACATTAACCTAAAAACAATAGAAAATATAAGTTCAATAAAGAAATGAGCACTCACATAGTTTTTTCTTCATGATAGTATAACATGGAGTGATAAAAATATTACATATAATCATTTGACTCCAACCTAATAAAGAAGTCCTTATATAATATTATAATAAAAATCACTTATAAATTATAATAATTATTATTTTTCATGTATCTCTATGTTGCATATTTATATACTCACTCATATCACTTTTTATTATGATGGTTTTTAATAAGCTTGTTTCTTATTATATTACTTAAATTGATTCCAAATGCATGCCACTCTCGATCCCCTCTTATACGTCGGTGGGTAAAGGTTGTTATAACTAATTGATAACATTTCAAGAGAGATGGTGATTTCTTCCACTTGACAAATTAGTATTATAGTATTATCTTCAACTTTATTTAATCTAGTTTTCGTAATTATCAAAATAATGCTCAAAGTCCGAAAAGGTCAAATGAACTTGACCATCTATGTATTCATCTACAAAATCTATGTCATTGTCTATAAAATCGGATCCTATGGCTTTAATGTTATCTTTTGTAATATAGTTTTGTAAGGATTATAAAATCCTTCCCCACACACTTTAAGATAATATAAACAAAGCCATTCAAGTCCTTTTCTAGAGAGAAACTAAAAAACTAAACAAGCCATTTAATCAAATCCATTCGATGAGTTTTTTGAAAAAAATATAAAGAATGAACTCACATGTTAATTTTGCATTTAATTTGGGAGAAAACCTTGTTCATTGCATGTAAAGGATGATGTTGATATATTGATTGATTTGAGGGAATAGGTTTTTAATTGACATAAAAAGGTATTGTTTTTAATAAAATTTTGTCGAAAATTTAACTAAGATATAATATATTCTTGTCATAGTTACATTATTTACATTTAAATAGGGATATTAATAAGACAACTTTTTTAAGTTAGCGTATTTATTTAAATATTATTTTATAGTTACCAATTGTGTAATGATAATAACTATTAATAATATTTATTTATTATTTATTTAATAAATTTTTAGAAGGAAATTAGAATGTATTAAAATATAAAATATAAGAATTGTTATTTATAATTAATATATTTAAAAAAAATATTATTATAAGTAAAATAAAGATAAAATAGAGTATTTGAAAATAATTTTTAAGATCTTTATCATTTTTTTTTATAAGTATGTTGCTTAGAAGGAATATTAAGTATATATAATTTCAGAATAAGAGTTTAGATGATAAAGTGAGAAAAAAACCTTATGTAGTAAGAATGTATGTTATTGATTAGTTTTTCTTTACTATATAAAAGCTAAAATTACAACTTCTTAGCCAAACATTATAGTTACAAGTACTAAGTTCTCAATGGTGTGTTTGGATTTAAAGACCCAAAACTTAATTCTTACTATAGAGTTACATTGTGCAAACCTATATAGATTGATAATCTATGCACAAATAGATTTAGGAAGACCATTGAAACCTACTTACCCTTTAGTAAAAAAAAAGTGTATGTATAATTATAAGAAGTCAATAAGAATTGAATCATATATTTAATTCATATTTTGAAGATACATTATGCAAACTTCAACAATAAATGTACATATATAATAACTCTGATTCATATTTGAAGATACACTATGCAAACCTTAACAATAAATGTACATATATATATTCCCTCAACAATTCTGGCTAGAAAAAGGCGTTGGTTGGGTCCCTTAATGTTGAGCTGGATTCTACTATTGGGGTCTCTTCTCTGACTTACGAGGGCACTGAGATTTCCCTTCCTGATGCGGTTGTTGATCGCACGATGGCGGACCTTCAGTTGGCCCTGTGGGGAAATTTCATAACTTTCATCCCGCCATTGATATGACTAGGAGATGGGTTGTTGCCAAATGGAAAGTCAAGGGGCGTGTTATGGTATTTGCTATGCCTGGAGGTCTGTTTCTTTTCAGATTCAACACATTGGAGGAATTATCCTTCACTTTGTCTGGGTCTTGGTACTACGACAAGCACTTTCTTACCATGGCTAAATGGAAACCTAGGTTTGACCCTTTTGTTGAACTCATTAGTATGGCTACTGTTTGGGTGCGCCTTCTAGGACTCCCACTGGAATTTTGGGATGAACATATTTTCAAGAGGATTGGGAACTCCTTTGGTAATTACATCTCAGCGAACACAATTACTCTGACTAAATCCTGCCTGTTATTTTCTCAATTATCTATTAATGTGGCTATCAACAAGACGCTACCCAACTTTGTGATCCTCAAGTCCAAGCTCGGGAAGTGGTCTCAAGATTTAGTTTATGAAAATGCAACTCTATTCTTTCAGAAATGCAAATCTAAGGCCCACGCGATTGCTGACTGCAAAGCTCCCCAAACTTTGGAAATCAAGTTGAAGGATAAGGTTTGTGAACCTTTGATTGGCAAGCCTTAGGAATCAGAAGCCAGTGCATTTGATTCCTCCAAATAGTTGGGGACCACTCTGGAGGAAGGAGAGATCCCTATGCACCCCCCAACAGATGTGCTTATCCCTGGTCCACCCCTAGGCATCGTGTGTTCAGTGACCCTAGTGGATAATGTGTGTAATGTCATATTATCTGTTATTTTAGAGACCACTTGTGCGATAACTATCAATAATGCCCCCACTAAGGATTCTTCTAACGAATCTAGTTTTATTATGGACTTATCCTAGGATAATCATCTTAGCTCTGTGAATGAACCCCTCTCACCCAGGAGACTTTCAGTCATTAAACTTATTGCTCCCATGCAACTACCAAAGTAGCTACTTCCTCCCCTGGGAATGCTGACAATGACCCTCTACAAGGAGCTAATGAAGATTGCAAGACTCATAAAAATAAACCTAAAGCTAAGAAACCTGATGTTGGCTCAGAAGAGAAGCAGGGGAGACCCTTAGAGAGAGTTAGGAGACATAAAGTAGCTTCCAGGGAAATTGTTTCGGGGTGACAACTTACCTTAGACCTCAACAAAAAAGGTAAGAAATGATTTTCCTTTCTTGGAATATTAGGGGCCTAAATAACCCTCAAAACAAGTATGCGATCAGACAGTACATTTATGATCTTAAGGTTGATATTTTACTATTGCAAGAGGTAAAAATGTCATATTCTATTTTTGGTCATTTGGCTAGGAGATTGTGGCTGGGGGCTCACTTCTTTTTTCCTCTAGTGGAATAGCTACTATGTGGAACCTTGTGGTCCTTGAGGGGTCTACCTTATCTTTTTCCCATAATTACTTGGCAGTTTCTTTTAAAATTCAGACGGATTGTTGGAATCTTATCAATGTTTATGGTCCTAATACCCATGCTGGAAGGAAATCCCTATGGGGTGACCTAGCCAAATATATGCTGCATAACCCCTTGGATAAGTTCTTGGTTGTTGGTGACTTCAATTCCCCCCTTTACCCTTCAGAAAAATTGGGAGGGCTCATGGATTTCAGTGATAACATGGGCGACTTTGTTGACTTCATAAATAACTCTGGTATGTTGGATATAGAGTTATCTAGAAATTAGTTCACCTAGTCTAACAATAGAAAGGGGTCACACCTTATCCAGGTGAGACTTGATCACTTTCTAATATCCCCCTCTTGGAACTTGGGCTTATTCTCCTCTCTCAATGCTTCCGCGTAGTACTTCTAACCACAACCCCCTCCTCCTTAGTTGGAAGGTTGTGTCCCACTCATGGTTGGCCCTATTTTGGTGAGATTATGTGGGCCTGACACCCTCAGTTTAGGGGAGAAGTGCTTAATTGGTGGTTTGTGCCTATTAAAGGGTCTGCAATGTTCTGCATTGCCAAAAAATTGGAACTTATCAGGATGGAGGTCAAGGGCTGGACTAGATCAAACTTTGGAGATATCCTTAAAAATAAAAGAGATCTGAATGGAAAACTTGAGCTTCTTCAGCAACAATTGGTTGGAGGTGATAGCTTTATGTCTTTGCATCTTGAGGAAGAGGACTATAAAAGGTAATGGAAATCTCTATTATCCAATGAGGAAATCTACTGGAAACAATGTTAGAGGGTTCAATGGCTTAAGGATGAGTACCCTAACACTTATTTTTTCCATAGATTGGATAGAAATCATAAGAAGAGAAACACGGTTGTCTCCTTATAGGATGGAGAGGGGAACTCTATTACTGGTCAGACACAATTAGAAAATTTGGTTGTTGATTACTTCAACCAACTCTTTTTGGATAACTCCTCGAGTGACCACTCATGTCTCCAGGATTCAATTATTGATTGCCTCCCCTTGAGTATATCTAATCAATACAACAAGATCCTTCTTGCTAAGGTTACCGATGGTGAAGTCTGGACTGCATTTTTTTCTATGGGGGCCTTCAAATCTACTAGGCCTAATGGTTTCCCCACGGCTTTCTTCCAGGAGTTCTAGGATATTATGGTTCGTTATCTGTGCAAAGCTAGAAAATATTTTGTTAGGAATGGTAAGCTACTCAAACAATTTATTGATACTTTGATTGTTCTGGTCCCTAAAAACAAAGATCTTAAGTCTATGCTTGATTTCAAACCTATCAGTTTGTGTAACACCTTTTTTTAAAATTCTGGCTAAGATCTGGTAAATAGAATAAAATCTCTCCTCCTGAATTTGATCAGCTCTAACTAGAAAGAGTTTGTCCCGGGTAGACAAATTGTGGATGCTTCTATTTCTGCATGTGAAATTATCCACTTGATGGAAAGGAGCAACAACCCATGTATGGATTTCAAGTTGATATTTTCAAGGCCTATGATAAAGTTAATTGGCAATTCCTTTATAAGGTCCTCCTTAAGTTTGGGTTCTATCACAATTTTGTGGAAATTATAAAAGAATGTTTGGAAACTGTTAGATTTTCCATACTTATGAATGCTAAGTTGAGGGCTAAATTCTTTCCTGGCAAAGGTTTGAGACAGGGAGACCCTCTTTCTCCTTACCTCTTTATCTTGGTGGTTAAAGTTCTTAGTAGGAATATGACTTACTTGGTGGATAGGGGAAGTATCAAAGGCATCAAACCTACTTCCACTCTCCCTCCCTTAGTGTTGTAACAATTTGTTGATTATACTACAATCTTTGGTGAATCACCAGTTAAGGAATCTAGAGCTTGGAAATCCCTTTTAGATGATTATGCATTGGCTTCAGGACAATGTATTAAATATAAAAAAAGTCACGTATTTTTCTTCAATACTAATAAGGACTTGCAACGTGTTATTCTTATTATTTTGGACTGCCAGTCTGCAAGCCTCCCTGCCACTTACATCAAGCTCCCATTCACAGTCAAGGAGGTGAAGAATAAATTTTGGAATGCTATTCTTGAGCGTTCCCAAAAAATCTTGTTGGGTAGAAAGGTAAACTTCTTAGTAGTGTGGGGAAACTTTAGTTGCTATTTGCTTCCCTCCAAGGTATTATGATATACTTCCTATCCTTGTTCAAAATATTTGGGTCTATGGCCGAAAAACTAGAAAAAATACAACGGACCATTTTATGGTTGGGCATGGAGGAAAAGAAGAAGTTGTCTCTTATGGGATGGGATAAGGTGTGCATGCCAAAGTCCGCAGGTGGGTTGGGTCTCAGAAAAATCACTAATCTAAATAAATCCCTTGTGGCTAAAATATTTTTTAAACTTATTGAAGGAAAGGCGGAATGGTTTAGGATCATGGAGGCTAAGTATTTGAGTATGTTCAACTTTTGCTTGCTCTTCACTAATAGGGAGCTTTCCCAAGGATCCAAAATTTGGAACTGCATCTTGAAATGTAGATGCCTTCTTGAAACTGGTGCTAGATGGTTACTTGGCAATGGTAGGGATATTAGATTCTGGGAGGACTACTGGCTTGGGAATTATAATATGTTGATTGGATGCTTCTACTCCTTGAAGGTCTTTCTCAAGCCCTAGGTGGGTGCTTTTACTACTAACTACTTTGAGCGGGGAAGGTGGAAATATTTGAAGACTCTGATAGCTGATAGATCAGATCTTCTTATCCCTTCCCAAAAACTAATCAATGTTCTGCAGAGAATGAGACTTCCCATTTTGTGGGGTGTAGATAGTTTTATTTGGTCCCCTTCTCATTCTGGTTAGTTTACTATCAATTCTACCTACTTGTTGTTTCTTCAGGAGGATTGTGATACCTTAGGTTGGAAACAAATCTGGGACTCTCAGCTTATCCCTAAAGTTAATTTCTTCCGGTGGACCCTTATGTATGGAAAAGTCCTGACTCTGGACAACCTTACTAGTAGGGGCTTTAGTATAGCTAATCATTGTATCCTATGTGAGAAGGAAGAGGAAAAAATTAACCACCTTTTTCTCCATTGTGATTATGCTTCTCATTTTTGGCAAGAAGTCTGTGAAAAATTGAATTGGTCCTGGGTTTCTCATCGTGACATTCAACAGTTAGTTTTGGATTAGCAGTCCCCTTTTAAACACCCCTTCCTAAAACTCCTCTGGTGTCAAATCCTCCCTCATGTTTGTTGGTGTATTTGGAAGGAAAGGAACAACATAAATTTTAGGGAGGTTTGAGTTAACTATAAAACTACTCTCCATTGTGGTCTTAAGCTTCTCCAGGAAAATCTATTGATTACTAAATAGAAGAACCCTGTCTCTCCTCCTCTCCCAGTATAAATCTTGATTTTTAGGAATAGGGATCTCACGACGGGGTTAATCACTTTGAGAAATCTAATATTTTGGCCTAAAATGCTACTAAATGAATTCCTCCTAAGACAAACTAGGATAAACTAAATTTTGATAGTGGTGGAAATCGTTTGGCTCAGGTAGGTGGGGGTATCATCAAGAATCATTTGGGACAACTTTGTGTTTCTTTTGATGACCCTCTGTTTGACCACACTGTCAACCAAGCAGAAGGGATGAGCCTTTATTGGGGTCTTAATTATTCTATCTCTATGGGCTCCAAACATCTTGAGATAGAAGTAGATTCAAAAGTTATTATTGATGCAATCAATTGTCAAACCTCTATAGGTTGGAAAGTTGAAGGGATTATTAAGGATATAAGAGGTCTTCTGGATACCCTTGAAGATTTCAAAATTAGGTATACCTTCAGGGAAGGTAATGATGTAGCTGATTCTATGGTTGTTGCTGGTCTGCTGGCGAATAACTTATGGTGTTGGCGTGCTATTAATGAGCTTCTTAAGTCTACTCAATGCGTTTTTTGGAAAGAGGAGATAATTACCATAAATTATATTAATTATGACTATCCTTTTCCTTATGGTTCTTTATGGGTATGACGTTCTCATCAAGTACACGACCACTATGAATAAGATTTAAAACTTCAGTATCAAGTTTCATGATAGCCAGCTAGACACCAACTTTGCTTTTGAGTTCATTTTTTCTGAGTGTATAGAGGGTGACATGTGCAACCTATAGGCACTGCATAATCATCATTTATGGAGACTTTATGGTGAAAAGAGTTATTCAGGAAAATTTCTTGTTTCAACTGATTGCCTTGAATTTTTTTTTGATGTTTGTGACTATTCGTGCGTGCCTAATTGTACTCATTATGAGGATTGGAACTTGAGTATTAATGGTGGTTCTAAAGCTTAAATTTTTATTCCTCCTATTGTCCTTTTTTCTCTCATGATATTTTTCTTGTGTTTGGCTTCTGGGTTCTTGTGTGTCCACTCTTCAACTTCTCTAGTTTGAAGGATAAGGTTTCTAAAATGGGGGGTGATAGGCCGAGAATTGATTCTGAGAAAATTGATGAGGACGTTAAAAGAAATCCCGCTGTGATGTTTGTCTATAAAGAGGACATGATCCTTCCTTTTATGGAGGCCATGACAGGCTTGGATGAGCTAATTTCTCGCCCATTTGTTAATTCCTGAAATGAGTGTAGAGTGACAGTTAATGGAATTTCTTTTTAAATCAATGAAGAAGTTATAGGTTAGGCTACTGGGATCTCTATTGGGGGTCGTAAATGGAAAAGGACAAGCCACATATTGGACAAAGCTATCCTGGACCAATTCTTCAAGGCTCCTATAGAAGAACCGATGAAGAAACATGTTGGGTATAGCCATGAAGATTTACTGGATATATGACCTCAGGTGTGTAACATTGTATGAAGTATTTTACTTTTAACGGTAAATATATTGTGTTTTATTTTTATCACTTACCTTTCCTTAACCATCTGCACCACAAAGACTTCATCTCCATCGCCTTTTAATTTCTATATTCCATCGAAAGTAATGTCATGGTCATTAAGGAATCTATAAACCTTGGGAATAATTATATTATCCCTACCAAGGTTCAATGTTTCATCTATAGAAGTTTCATCTTGCTTTATGCCCTCCTCTCAACATTTTTGTCCAAACTATTCAGCAACCTTTACCTATCCATTTTGGTTTTACCCATGAGCAGGGTTTGCTTCCTCATGTCCCTAGCAATGTAAACGGTGTGTGAAAAACCCTTTTAAAATAGATGAATCCCCCATTTCAGGTACCCATGAATCTAGCCAAAAGAAGAAAGTTGATAACCCCCCTGCTGAGACCCATGCCATGAAAAATCTTAAGAAATCTATCTATAGTGTGAACTCGGATGTCAAAATTAATGAAACCCCCTGCCGGTCTAATAGGCTGGCCAAGGAGAGAGGCAAACGTGCCATAAGAAACATGGAAGATTCTGAGGATACTGAAGCTACTAGTGGTGAAGACTTGGGGAAGGGATCACCTCTTCATGTTTCTAAAAGTCTTAAGGATTGGGAATACCCTATGCCCAATCCTCCCTCTGCACCCCTTTCACCAATTTGACTCTTGATAAGGTGTTTATTGAGGAAGTACACACTAATGAGGCCATGACTACTGGTATTGGCCCTGGTGGCGTGGTGGGTAAATTCAAGATCAAATTGTTGATCTAGAGAATGTGGTCAAATGCCTAAAAGAGGATGCGGCGAGCATGCACAATCGTCTAGACGATGTCAGTAAGTTTTCTACCAAATTTATTTATGCCTCCTCTATTACCCTATGTCTTTTGTAGGAAAAAATCTTTGGGAGGAAGTTGTCGGAGCATGAAGACAACAGGGATATTTTTGAGTTCCTCCATGAGGAATGGGCCAACATCCTCATGTCTAAGAGGCTAGGGGGTAAACATTAGTGGTTATGGGTGGTATTTTTTTGTTTTTTTTTCTCTGGTTTGAGCCCTTGGGGCTTTGGTACTATTAAAACTTTTAATTTTCATCGTTGTTTAAAGTTTAGCCTTGCGTGGCATTTACTGTTGAACATTACTATTAAATTCTATATTCTCTGGGATTGGTTTACTACTGCTAGATGATGGATAAGCTCCTTTTGTATTTATGTTTTTGATAGAGGTGGGCATGAATACTGTTTATTTCTCTTCTCTCTAGATGTTGTTAATGTACTATTAATGTGCTTCTAGAGTCTGTTACCTCTGGGTTAGCACCCGTATTGGCTGCTGCTTATTTCAAAAACAATACTTGAAATCAATTTAGCTTAATCAAAAATAGTATCTAAACTCAAACATATGATTGAAAAAATATAGAAACTCCTATTAACATCACAAATATTAGATTACATGCATATGACCCCCTTTGACCAATGACCAAAAGGGCAACTAAATCTCACTCCTTGTCTTCTCTTTATTATCCTAAACTTGCATGGATCAACTCTCTCAACTATGCATATCCTCAAATATGCATAGTTAAGCCATGCTTCTATAGACATGAATTCTTTATATTATAACAACAATAGCTCATCTATAATCATCCTTAAGACACTTTGCTTCATGTACAAGCAATATTAATGCACGTGACTTTTCTAAACATGGATTATCACATGCTACATAACTTTACCTCAAAATGATACCAAATTCTATGCACATGTTTTTTACTAAACATGGATTACTACTTGCCACTTAATATGTGCACTTACTATTTCTCATTTAATGACACTAAAACCACACACTAAATCTACACCTATTCATAACTCCAATATTTGATAATAATAAAAAATGTAAACACAATAGAGAAATTTGTAGATAATTTTAGATTTCATTCATACAACTCTTTGCAAACAATCTTATATTAACCTTTTAATCATTAGCAAATTCTACACCCTAATAAATTGCATATATTTATCCTTGCACAAATGAAATTATATTAAAACACACTATCTTAAATATTTACTTTCATATTAAGTATTAAGTATTGTTAGTACAAATCTAAACAAATTTTGTAAGTTGTCCATTTAATTAGTTAATATTTTAAAAAAAATTAGTTCCCTTACTGATAATTCAAATATAAACTAGACAAGATATATGATTTCATCCAGTCAATATTCTATATTCAACATTCTTCGAAGAAGTTTGCTCCAAAATAAAAAGCAATGTTATAATATGATTCTACAATTTCAATACAATATTACTATCATATTTCAATACAATATTAGAGCATGTATTTCCTCTATATTTATATTATTCAATTTATCTATTATAAAAATATAGTTAGCAAATGCAAGAACTCACTTTGTTCACACAATCTCTCCACATTCATGCACTTGTATCTTTTGACTCTTATAAAATTGGCAAATATATTCATTGCTTTTGTATCTTTTGACTCACATAAGATTTGAATTATGTGCTTAGGGATTCATAATATAAATATTGCTATTGGCACTGTCATATTACAGAGCTCTGTGCTATAGAATAATTATATTTTTTTTCATATCATAGTATTAAAAGACATGCTACCAAATTTGAACTCTATACATATCCTTTTAACTTTTTGTATGCATAAATTATGTTTTGAAGTACTCATTGGTAGGTCGGATTTGACAATTGGGGTTTAGACAATAATGGATTAGAGTATGTTTTGTCGATATTCATTTTTTTACAGTATGATTGTTGGTTAACTATTTTTTTTTTTTTTTAATGTTTATAGTTGAGATGGGGTCAATTTTACTTGTGTTTTTAAGCATTCATGTTATCT
>MU225145.1:1906367-1946770 GCA_018584345.1 Thuja plicata | reverse complement strand
TTACAAAAATAAAATTATTATAGATTAAAAATTAAATGATATAGTACTTTTATATTATATATTATAGAATAATATATTATATATTAGAAATTTTAATAATTATTTATAACACACACACACACACACATATATTAAAATTATAATACATTATATATTTTAGAATATATAATAATTATATATTATAATATTGTTAAAATATATTGTAAATTAAAAAACTAATTTCAAAATAAATTAAATGATAGATGAATTATATATTATAAACTATGTTAAAAACTTTTCGAATAACAAATTTGGTGAAGCTCCGAAAAAAGGGGTCCTATAAGACCAAATAAATTAAACCAATCATAAAGAAGATAAGTAAGAAAGATTTATCAATGTATAAAAAAATGGTTAAGTGGTTAAGTTTTTAGTTTATGCTATAGGTTATAGAATTATAGACAACATACAAAATTTAACTAGTGATTATATTTTTTAATTTCAGTTAATCAAACTTTTTTTCTAATATTATTATATGGTGATATTTCATAAAGTAATATGATAAATATTTAATTTTTATAATTTATAAAATTATTTATCAGCCATCTCATTGGCTAAAATGAATTAGGCGATATGAGCGGATTTTAAGGAATTGTCCACTATGCAAATTGTTTGCCTATATTTTTGTTATTATAGTCATTTCTGAAATATCATGTAACTTAAAGAGTACATATTATAAATCTTTCTTATCATTTACATTTGTAATATTGGAAGGGACATTTTTAAAATATTAATTAAATATTATTAATTTTGCAGTTTTTACCTTTTAACAGGGTTTTTTGTGTTACCATATCTTGTGTTATGTGTTATTACTTTCATGATTATTTCTATGAATATCTACATACAATTAAGATTATGAATTGATATCACATGCATAAAGAAAGAACAACAGATATGAACAGTAAAGCAAAGATTTGATCACATAAGGTTAAAGGTTAACTAACTAAAAGATTTAGAGGTACTGATTCACCCCTCCCCTCTCAGTACACACTTCCCATTATTTCCAGCTATTGGTATCAGAGATAGATCTCTTATTTGGAAAGTTTAAAGACTTAAGAGAAAAGATCATACAATGGAGAAGTACAAGCTTGACAAGAGTATTGAGAATCAGAAGCTACATATACAAATCTTCTATGAGCAGTAAGAAGTAGCAAGAATCAAAATGAGAGAGCTACTGGATGAAAGAAAAGTTATGGCAACTTGGAACAATGAAAAAGACTATCAAGAAGAGGAGATACCATATTTATTTGAGTCATCAGGATCTACAACTAGCAAGGCATCAGACACATCTGAAGAAAGCATCACAAGCTTAAATGAAATCAATCAACATCTGGCTGGACAAGTAAAATCTTTGTAAATCGGTCAAGAGACAGAGATGGTAAGAATGATTGATGTCATGAACAATGCTAGACAAGCTGAGCGAGAAAGAACACTAGCTATTGATGAAAAGAGAAAGATTACTGAAAAACTACAAGAGAAAGAGTAAGAAATACAAAGACTTACTGAACATCATCATGAGATCACAAATCAGATTATTCTTATGAGTCAAGAGGCAAACGGAATGAATACCTAACTCATTCAAAGAATAGAAGCCATCGATGAACTAAGAGAAGAAAATGAAAAGCTAAAACATGAAGTAAGAATTCAGCAACAACATAATGACATAACCAAGAGAGCTGAAGAAAGTAACATAAGGATGGATGATTTTTTGGATGGACAAAGGAGAGTCAACAACAACACCGGACTAGGCTATACCGAGAATGGAGAATCACCATACCAAGCTGATCCAAAGAATGTTTACACAAATCCAAGACCAAGAAATCTGACATGCAACCACTGTGGAAGGCCAAGCCACACATCAAATATATGCAAGAGCAAAATAAAATGTAATCGTAAATCCACACCTTCATTCATAGGAATTTGTTATAAATGTAACAAGAAAGGACATAAAGCATATGAATGTAAATCTAAGGTGAAACAACCAAAGAAGGAAACGTACATGGACAAATATTGTCCTACTTGCAAAATGCATGGGTACACATCTGTTGAATGTAGGAAGAATAAAAATCAAGCATGGAAGCCTAAAGATCAAGAAAATACTTATCAACCGAAAAGAGTCGGTAACCAATATGTTTGGGATTACAATACATGGGCAAACTCTACATTATGTGGCAGATTTGGTCACATAGTTGTAAACTGTATGAGGCAATGGACAAGAAAGTCTAGGAGCTGGACAAACCTTGGAATGGCATGTCTACACTGTCATAAAGTTGGTCATCTAAAGAAAGCCTACAGAGATCGAATGATAGAGACCAACACCTTTTCCAATGGAAACACCATTGAAGACATTAGGAAGATGAGAAACAAAATTTGGAGGAAAGCTACAAACACTGATGAAGTTGGACCAAGCAATGCAATTGGTGACACCTTATCCAATGGATCTAGTGACATCATCACTGCCACCTAGGAAGAAAAAGTATGGAACTATATTATACCAAGCTATATTTTGCATCATTTCCATTATACATAGTTAAAATACCAAATCATCATGATTAAAGATGCATTATGGTATTACATGTTATGAGTATGTGAAAATTATTTCATCAGTCATTACATACCAAAATGCATCGGTGTACATACAAAGATAAGCTATCTATACTTATCGAGAATCATTGATTAACACATAAAAGGTAAGTTGCTAGTGTAAACCGAGATCCATCGGTAAGCATGTGAGTTGACAATGGTGTCGTTGCCATACACTAAAATCTGTCAATGAACATAACAAGTTGACAGTCACCCCAAAGCATCACATTCTCATTGAAAGAGAAGTTAGTGTATCACCCGAAGACTCCGTCTTCACGCACTGAGAAGTGGTTGAGCATTAATGACTCGACCTAGGGCAAAGTCTATAAATAGACGACGAAATGGTTTCATTTTCACACAGCGACTAGAGCGAAGAGACAGAGAAAAACTTGAGCACAAAGTGACCAGATTGCAGAGTGAATCCAACCCGGTTCACAATACTCCAAATAGATTCCTAACAGCTACAGAGATAAAAGTAAGTACTAGCATAAACTGAGAACTTTGTTTATCACTTACGGGAAAGCCCTAAATTATGAAAACAATGGCAACCACATCGAGAACCTCTAAGATCAAGAATGATAAGAAGAATAAGGTTAATCTGATAAAGAACAGTACATGTGAGGAACCTAAGTATAAGATATGCCCATAGGTTTCCTCACAACCCAAAAAATGCTGGTGCATTCTCTAGAATACCAGCTAGGGTTTTGCTTGTCGAAGACGTGCGAGCATATATACACTACAAGATAGAAGAAATAAGAGACCTGGAATTTGAGAAAGCTTTAAAGAAGCTTTGTAATGATGATGACACTATCAAGGAAGAGCATAAGCACATTGAGGTAAAAGGGATCACAAATGCCCTATGGTTCTCGAAGGAGTTCAAGACCGAATGCATTCGGTTAGTAATGAGCAGGATACATGACCAAAAATTATGGTTAGATGATACAAAATTGATAACCAGGGATTTTATACATGTTGTTATCGGTTATCTCATAACCAATAAGGTAAAGGCACTAAAGCACCCGCCTAAAACTAAAATTGAGAAGAATACAAGAGAAACATGGGATGGAAGAGGACTAAAGGAATCTAAAATTTGAAGCATGTGTCTTAGGATACAAGTTCTTTTAGGCTAGCAAGTTTAATAGTATTACATCCAGAGCAGTGGATACAACATATAAGATTGTCAAGAAGGGACTACAGTTGGACCTATAAGAACTTCTACTAAGACAATTGGATGAGAACATGAATACAATAAGGACTACAAAGTCCAACTCATGTAAGTTTGGTTCACTCATCATGTGCATATTCTTCTATTTTCAAGAATCCTTCCCATCCATAGGAAATGCCAAATGGGACACTACAAGACCAATGACAATACATATTAGTGAGTTCATCAAATCACTAGGAGACAATTTTGAAACATTCATGGATGAATACTTTGCTAGATTCAAAGATAGAATGCATAAGAGAGTAAGGTTTCTAGAATAGTTAATAGAAAATTTCAAAACTGACATTTTTTTTATGGTGGACACTGACTACACCTACATCAAGCCAGCTGTACTGAGGACAACATGGCTGGATCCACTTGATTATGAGGTGAACATAGATCAAGCATCAAATTCTATTGAGGCATTGATAAATGAACCATTAGATAAATCACAGCCAAAGTTTGGAACTTATGAGGAAGCCAAGGAAAGGATAAAAACTGACTTAGTTGTGAAGAAGATTGATAGGAATAAAGATAAGGTGGATAAGAATTTGAAGAAAAGACCATCGATAATAGAAGAGGAAACTAACAAGATAGAAGAAATCAAGGGTCAGTCACCCATTGGTGAAACTGAGAAAGAGAGTGACTCAGAGTCCACAGAGTTAGATTCACCACCTCCACCACTAGCAAAGAAGCCAAGGACTTCTACTGCAACTAGGACTAGGAGTCAGACAACAAAGGATGCAAGTCCTTCATATTTTAAGAAAGGTCAAGTGAGGACCTAAAAAAGAAAACCTCAAACTAAGAAGATTGCAGAACCAAAGAGGAGAAGCAAATTAATCCTAAATAAGGAAGATATAGAGGACACAAAGTAGGATGAATCTATCCAAACAGAAAAGAATAAGATTCCTGAAACTATTGATGAGATATGTTAGTCAATTGCAAAAAGAGGTGGCTTAACTAACACCATGGTAAGAAAGTGGCTAACATTAGAACCCAAACATCAGAACAAGGTTGATGAAGCAATGATAAACTTCAAATATGTACCCGTATAATTTGATGATAAAATGCCAAAAGAACTACATAAAATATTATCTGCCAGATGGACTTATGCATTAAAGAATGAGAAGGAGATAAGGGAAAGAGTACTAGTTTCTCTTATGCCTCCCAAATCCAAAATGGAAGAAATCTAGGAGATGATGGAGAAACATGCAAAGGATTTCTCACCCAAGTTGAGAGCTTACAAGGTTCTAGAGGGCAGGCTTATAGAGCTTGAAAAGGATAGTAACAAAATTTGGAGTAAAATACTCAATAGACCTACTAAGGAAGAAAGCCTTGAGAGAGAATTACCTCTCATTGATGAGCCTCAAAAGGATGATACTTAGGCTACCCCAGAGCACATACTAATAAATGATGTAGATGATGTCAAGATAGTAGAATTGGAGAAAGAAGAAAGCAAGGACATGAATGTTGCTAATGAAACATGGTCAGACAATGCTAAGGATAATACTATTATTGACATCACTGATGATCCTTCCAATGAGGTCAAGGTAGATGAAGATATTAATCTTACATTAGATCAGCCAAAGGAACAAGACACATCCATTGATGTTGCACAATAAAACATACCAAGCCAGATACCACTATTAATTCAAGCAATCAATATCATCTCACAAAAGGAGAAGACCCCTGAGCCTGATGCAAGCATTCTCGAGGATGCAAGGGATGAAGGAAAGAAAGATCAAACCGATGAACATAATTTCATAGGAGGGGAAAAAGATATGGTTACAGATGGAGATCTAAAATAGATAGATGGAGATACAACCGAAAAGGATGCACAAATGAAGAAAACTGATGAAGTACCAAAGGACACTGGTGAAGGAGACAAGCCTGAAGATGTCACTCCTAAGGACACCAAGAAGGATGCTACAGAAAATGTAAAGGTTGATGTGGATATGTCCACCCACAACCAACAGGAAGAGACCAAAGCACAACACAAAGTCACTACTCCACCGATCACTTCATCTAGCACATCAGACCAAGCAGAGAAGCTAGCTATGGCTCTACATACAGGTGCATCATAGAAGAAAAATAAGAAGACCAAAAAAAAAAGTTGGAAGTCACACTAGATGAAATAATTGAAATACCAAAGTGTGACCCAAATACTTTAGATTTTGAATCACTCCAAGAATATGGAGAAATCTGCCAAAGAAAAGCACTACAAGAAAAGCTCAAAAAAGAGCACCGTGACTCCGTAGTACTGGAGACCACAAGGGATATCTTGAACCAGATAGTTCCTGACATTGATATTGATCAAAATGCACCTATCCTAGATCAACTTGTCATCCTCATCTACGTCATCACAACACAGAATGTTGATGCAAAAAAGGCTATTAAAGAGTGAGAAAAGTAGAAGTTTCAATATAAACTGATAGAAAAGATCAGCCAAGAAGTGGCAAAGAATAAGGTAAAGCTTTCAAAGTTAGCAATTGAATTAGATCCAATAATTGCTGAGGCTATTTCCTTGATACAAAAATTGTGCACATTGGCTAAATTCACTAAAGAGGTTAAGGCAAGAAATGTGGGAAGCATAATCTCAATTCAGAGAAGAGGTTACTAAGCTATAGGATCAACCCTTACCAAACCTCACACATCTGCAACAACACATCAATTTGGCAAGACAACTCATTGTCACCCCTGAGATGTCTATAGCAAACAACATCTACGACATGCATGCCAAGATTACACTCGAGAATATGGCTCTTGAGAACTTAAAGGAGAAATGAGAGAAGATGATGTAGGATATGAAGACCTCTCACTCTCATATTTATGATAATCTATAGGTATACAACTTTCCCCTTATTATTAAAAAAGGGGGAGACTAGTATGTGACAAAAAGAACAAAAAAGGAAAGAGGAAATGTCATAGTACAGAGAGATTGAATATGATATGTACAAGATATACAACATGGGGAAACTAATATGTATCATACTATAAAAGGATAGGATAAAGGAAAGTGTACATATACACATATATACTATGCTGACATATGCATAGGGGGAGTCATGAAATGACTAAGGAAATTACATGGTGTACATACTAAAAACTTTAGTAGTTTTTGTACATATCAGTTTTTGATACTAATATCAAAGGAGGAGATTGACGACATTTTTTTTCCATTAGTATACAAAGAGAAAATAATTGTTATGAACCATTGGTTCTGATTAAGAAAAAATAGGTTTTACAAGGACCCGAAACCTTTACAAAAAAAACCAAAGTATTCAGCAGGTTTTACAATTGGTTACACTACACCAAAATTCAGGTTTTAGTTCAGACCGAAAGTGCTAAGTAAAGAGAAACTTGATGCCACAAGTTTTACCATGTAAACTCAAAGTAAAACCTGAAGATAATATAGAGGAACCAAACAAGAAAGTTACACTATAAATCGAAAGAGAAGAAATAGAGGAACCCGACAGAGCAAGGGAACTCAACAGAAAGTTCAACAAAGAAACATCGAAAGATAGTCTAACTGATTTCAAAGCAAACCGAGCATCAGACACTGCAAGTCAATTATATCCTAAGAAAAGTGGATCTGACTTCCATGTCAGATAAAAAAGTTGTATTCTATCATTAGAGTTTTGAATTGTTTTAAAACCATTTCTTGAGGGACAAGAAACATTATTGTAATTTTTTTAATCAGTCTAATTGATTACAAATGTGCAAACTAGGAGATCAAGGTCAAGTTGCAAACATTTGATCATAGAGTTAGTTTTGTAATATGTAAAACTTAAAAGGTCAAATCTATGTTATAAATAGATGTGTAATCATTCATTGATGATGGATGAGATGATGAATGTAGCCAATGAGCACATCTATGGATCAGACTGATAGTTTCAAGAAGCAGGACAACAAAAGATGAATTTGGTTATCAAGAACCAAGAACCAAGGATACCGAGCAATAGAGGTATTAATCAATCACATTAGGTGGTACTTTGTACATGTAAAATTTAATGCATATTTAATCAGAAATTATAGATTGCATACACTCAGGTCAATGAGTATTTAAATGTCTACATTTTAATAAATGTAGCAAATAGAAGAAATCCTTTCAAGAAAGGTGGATTTAACAATCCTATTGTAAATCTCTTAACTGAGTGCACACTAAACAGTGTTGCTAAAGCTATTAACAGAGTAGAGATTAACCAGTCTCCACATAATACTCCTAATAGGGTAGATCATCAAAAGTGATCAAAATTGTAAGCCTTAACCAACCCCTTCCAATTTGCAGATAGTGAAGCTTTTGTGGGTGCCATCCCCACCGCAGTTTTTACCTTTTAACAAGGGTTTTCTACATTACCATATCTTGTGTTATGTGTTATTACTTTCATGAATGTTTCTATGAATGTCTACATAGAATTAAGATTATGAATTTATATCACATGCATAAAGAAAGAACAACATATATGATCGGTAAAGAAAATATTTTATTACATAAGGTTAAAGGTTAATTAACTAAAAGTTTTAGAGGTACTGATTCACCCCTCCCCTCTCAGTACACACTTCCCATTATTTCCAAAAAAAAAGTATTGGTATGTAGGAAGAAGTGGTGACTAGTGGAGCTCGCAAGAATTTGTTTGTAGATCCGTTTGAATTCAGAACAATGCAATTATTTCCCTTGCAGCCTAAAAATAGTTTTTTATTGTTGGAACACTAGTTTTTCTTTTGTGTAAATTATACCTTCTTGTTCAATATCCTATTGTACTAACCCTAAAACAACTTGTGTGTGAATAAAATACACCTTCATGAGATTAGTTTATTTAACTACAATTATATGGAAAAATAATGGAATTTTAATCTAAGAATTGCAATTAAATCAATAAGAATCTCAAGGATCTCTATCTAAGCATGTTGAAAAATCTCTCAGCCTTAATCTCTTTCAATGATAGTCCTAGAAAAAGAATTTGATGAAGATAAATGCCTAAATCTAGCTCAATTCTCTCAAATCATGATAATATTGGACTCAAATGCAATATAAATGATCTTCATGATGCAAAATTGCTATGATAAACTATCAAAATGATCTTACTTTCTATGAAAATGACAAGAGGTTTGATGCTTTGCATTCAAATTTCTAGGATCCTTAATGCTCTCAAAATGGCTTCTATTTATAGGATTTTCCCAAGTGTAGGGGGTGGAGTTAATTGATCATGATTAAGCCATGGTTGAGTGAGAGGATTTCAAATGGTTTCAAATGGGGGGACAATTTAAATGATTATCTCAAAGGTTGGGACAAAGAGACAAATTTGACTGATTGAGATTCAAAGTTCAAAATGAGTGATTGAGATTCAAATTTAGGAGTGATCCATGTGTTTTTTGTTCTCAATTCCCATTAGTTGCTCAAATTCATGTTGAAAGATATTAGGTTATTTATTTCGGTCAATTAATTAAATTATCCATGTAGGGATGAATAGGTTCAATTGGATTTTTTATTTAAACTATACAATTAATTGATTAAAATAAATTATATAATTTTGATTGTCCCTTTTAGACTTATATTTGATTATTTGATATCATGGTTAATTAATCCTTTGATTTAACTTGATTTTGTCCAAATTGATTGATAAATGTCCATTTGATTTGATTTTGATCCATTTTGACATAATTTGATGAGATTAGGAGCAATTTGATAATAAAAAATGCAGTTTTGGTTGGTTATAGAACACCTGATCAATTTAGGTGTCTACAAATGCCCCTCTTTGAATTGATGTGCGAAGCGCATTGATTCAAAGAAAACTTGATGTCCTGATCATTGATTTGATGTTGATTGATTGATGCAAAACTTGATGCAAAAATTGACAACCTGATATGTAACTCTGATGCAAAACCTAATGAGAAATTGATGTGAAATCCCTGATGTGATAGATGCAGAACTTGATGTGAAACTGATATAGAATGCCCCACTGATAAAATTTCAAATTTTTACAGCCCCAGATTTGATGTAAGATAGGATGCAGAATCCTGATTCGATGATATGATGATGCCCCCTTAGAAATGGAAACATTATGATGTCCAGATGCAAAAGAATGATAAAATTGATATACTATATGATCCAAGATGTTTTCATTTCTGAAAAATAGTGATGATGAGGGTGATTTCACAACATGCCCCAGTGTGCAGAAAATGTAGATTAGGTCCCACTGGGTCAAAAATCTCTCCAAAATTAGGTCAAATAGATTAAATAGGTTGAGAAACCCAAATTTACTATTCATTTTCACTTTTTACCCTAGTATTTTTGCTCTGGTCCTGGTGAGATTGACAACAATGGTGGTCCCCATTTGTGAGCATCGGTTTGAGAGAGGGCACCGGTATCAGAGACCCTTGGATTACGGACCTCCGATAAGTGGTTTTGATCTTCTTAGTATATTTATTACATTATTTGATAGCATTTATTGCAAGTTTTTATTTCTTTTTAGATTAAGATTTGCAAAATTCTGCCTAGGGTAGTAAAATGCCACCTCCATGTGATGAAATGATGTGTAGGAGAATTAAAACATCACCTAGTAGTTAGGTCAAAATTTGCATGCAATGTGTAAAACACCACGTAGCAAACCCTTTCGAAAAATTATGTTTTAAATGCCACCTAAGATGTTTTAAATGTTGCCTAGGTTTGAGAAATGTCGCGTATACTATAAAGTATCACCTCCAATGATTTAACTCATGCGTATGATGTCTAAAATGATGTGTGGTACTTGAAATGACACGTACACTTAGCCAAGTGATGCCTGCTGAAAAATTGATTAACAACCTGATTTTAAGATGAACCAACTGCTTTAGATTGATCGTCTGGATTACCAGATTGATCTCCAAGATAGATAGATGTGACTCCATGATGCTACTAAGTTTTTAGGATGTTAGAATAATTATATAAATGGATGTTTGATGTGTCAATCAGATTGAGTAAAAAAACTGATGTATTGCTCCCTTCTCAAGATTTAGAGGTTAGGAACAATATGTTGATGCACTCAAAATAGAAAAAGGATATATTTGATTTTTTTGATTGACTTGACATGATCCACCAATATAAAGATGCTAATATAATTCACTTTGTTTGCAAAAACTAGCCTCATTTCCATAAGTTGTATGTGTTTGGGATTTTTCTTGTATGAACCACAGTGCTTGAATAATTACTTGAACACTATGCCTCCTAATACTGATTTAGAAAAAAGAAATGCCTAATTGCTGAGGATTGAATAAGATCCTCCTTTATTTTTGAGCTCCACATACTCAGGAAGGTTTTACCTATATATGATTGTTGTCTCATAGTATTAGTGAATGTGGATACTGATTTGTTGCTTGTTTACTATATTACCTTGTAAATTACTCTGCATGAAACTGAAAAACAACTTAACACAGATTTTAACCATGAAAACTACTAAAATAATGAGAGCAAATAGTAGTGCTTTAAGGACATTCATCCTTCTTCCTTTTATAGTTCTCTGAACTTAGGAGGCGCAACCTATTTTAATCCTCTCTCAAAGGGATTAGTTAAATGAATTGTATATCTTGATACAATTACTTGAATTTATATATGTCTGACTGTAAATGTAAGAGATTTTTATACTTTGAATTACTTAGATGATGATAAACCACTTGACAAATTCTAGACCAGTGCCTATCCTTGGGCTATAAACTCAAAAGATGCAAAATCCACAGAAAAGGCAAATAAAAATACTATAGATTGCCTTACAACCTATATGAAACTTGAGTAAAGTACCTTAAAAATTAACCTGTCACTTCCACACCACTGTATGAAATCCTTAGATATTTTTATGCTCCCTGAAACTACTTACAAAACTTAGTTCTTCCCTTGAAAGAAACTTGCAAGCAATTAGATAGCTACCTTGTAACCAATATGCTTAAAATTCCTCACAGATTAAACATAAAAGAGCATACACAATAAGTAAAGAGACAACAATAAATATAGAAGATAATTTGCACTGTATTTTGTTTATATTCCCGTTTCATACATATAGAGACCAAAAGCTCAAAAATCTGTAGTCTGGCTTACAATTATATTTCACCATCTTTCAAAATGTTAAAATTTGATCTATATATAGGCTTAAACCATCTTGGAATCCTTAAGGTAAGGATGTAACAAGCTTCGGATGGTTTAAAATACCTAACCCTAAAATGTAGATAAAGTAAAAGACATGATGAATCCAAGTGATGGAAGGACAAAAATAGAGGATAAAATCTTATTTGCTCCTTTGTCTTTATGTGAACTTTGGTGCCTTTATCTTTTTATGTTCAGGATAGGATTTGATGTTTGCATTGAGACCAAGTGACCACCATTACAGGATAACCTAAACTTTCCTTTTGTGATTACTAACCTTCCCGTGCTCATAGAGAAGGCACCAAGTGTCCATCTACTCCTCATCAATAATATCAATCTCTACTGCAGCAACCTTCTTCTTTTTAGGTTTGGTCATTGAATCCCATACTGCTACATCATCCTCAGCAGGCCAATTAAAGCTTTGAATGTTCTACAATTGTGCTTTCTGTCTGTCCCACCTGGCATCCGTTATACTCTTGACATCTGTTAAAAATTTATTGATGTCAGTCTCAGCCTTAATGGCTTCATCCAGGATTTTATTGTATCTATCCATTTCTAATTCTACATTAGTAATAAATACCTCTTTATTAGGCAACTTGCTATCAAATTATTCTCTCCAGGCCACCAAGGCCTTGATCTGATTGTCTTCTCCCTTGATTGGAGGAATTAATCTATTTAAATCTTCTCTGAATAGGCTCAACCTTGCCTCAATTTGATTTAACTTTCCTTTGAAGAAAGGTAAAGTTACATTTATCTTCTCTAATTCTTCACCAACCTCAATAACTATCTCTGGAAATCATTTCTATCTGGTTCTAGAGAGGCTAACCTTTCAAATAGTTGTGTTCTACTAGACCAAGTTGCAAAATAAGGATTCAAAATAGAAATAAAATTAGTCACCTCAGCATATAGAGTAGGCAGTTTATTATATGCATTTAAAATCAAATCAGTTTTGTCCTTCAGGATATCAATCCTATGCTGAAATACACTCATCAATGCACCTAAAACAATCTTATTGTGCTTACTGATCATTTCCTCTGTTTCTGCACTGTCCCCTGTTAACTCTGTTTGGACCTCTACATGTGTGACCTCTTTTGGTGGTGCAGGGACAACTTATGGATTTTCCATCAATTTGTGAGTCAGATCCACAATTCCTTTCTCCAGAGCATGTATCTTGATATAACACATCTCCCTATCTTTGGCTACAGTACTAGCCTTATTTATCAATGTATCCCATTTTTGGGATAGATATTTTGTCTTGTTTTCATTCAATTGTACCCAATAAGTTAAAATCTAAGAAATTTCCATGTCATTTGTGTTCTGTACTGATCACACCATTTGATTACCTACCATGCTCTCGTGAATGTTTAATAGAGCTGGTTTATGATCTTTAGGAGCTAAGCTCCACATTGAAACTGCTTGGGACTTTGGATTATATCCAAATCCTTTGATCATTTCACCAACTTACACTTCAAATGACAATTTTAAGTCTAGTTTCTTTATGATCTGACCAATTATGAATGCTAGGGCTAAATCCCAACCCTCAGCAAGTAATATACCACTTTCTTTTACTAATTTCCTGGCCTCCTCAAGATTTATATCCTCAGACTTAGGATCATAATTTTGTATGGCTAGGAGGGCCTCATTAGTAATTGGTTCCCCCTTGCTAATCTCAATTGTTCACTTACTTTCTTCTGTTTATTCCACCTAAGGAAATATTTAAACTCCTTAGTTTGGATGAAATTGTCATCATTAAGGAACTTTTGCTGATGGATTACCCTTTCATCAATACCAGTTACGAGAGGTAATTCAATATCTTCTTCAAATTCTTGCTGCAATTTCTTTCCTTTTATCACTTCTTTCCTTAACTGGTGATCATAAGGCCTATTGCTAGGAATAAGGGCACTCACCTTATCTTTCTTCTTCTCTTTTCTCACATAAGTTAAGGGATGTGTAGATTCACTAGTGTCAACCTTTTGCTTCTTAAGTGTTGGCTCATCAGTAGCCTCATGCTCTAGGACCTTTGTTAGGTCAATAATATATTCTTTCCCTTCTACTTTCTCAGTATTTTGTGGTGGCTGATCCATAGGTGGTGGGCTTGGAACTACATAGCCTCCATCACTCTCATCCTCATACTCAGACTCTGAATGATCTAGGTCCTTTTCTTTTACCACAAGGTGACCCTCTAGTTGATCACATAGAACATTTTGATTATCTAGCATGGCCTTTAGCCGATCCACATATGACAATTGAGGGATTTTGATTATCTAGCATGGCCTTTAGCCGATCCACATATGACAATTGAGGGAAAAATCCCTCAAAAGACAATCCCTTTCTTTTCACCTGTCTTTCCAAATCCAATAATTCTTGCATCATGTCTGCAAATCACTTGACTTCTTCTTCTTCCAAAATATTTCTGATGGCATCCTCCTCCATACACTCTTCATGTACATAGTTGTATGGTATGGTAGGAGTTAAAATATTCCTGGCTCCCACAATGAATCCCTCAATATCAATGTACCTACACAAGACTATACTCATCTTATAATGACTCATCCAATTATTTATTGGATCTATAGCCCTCTTGCCAATTGTAAACTGATACACTTTGAACTGTCTAGGGGTAAATATCCCCTTTCTATGTGGTTCCGATTGTTCTCTATCTATCAACATTAGCTACCAGATGAATTCTATTGCAGCTATCCTAGTTGGAACATGATATGGGAGAATATGAACATCCATATACTCTTATTATAGTAAAATTGTTTCCCAGGTAGAAATCACCCCAATTATGATCACTCGACCATTTATCCACATACTCACATGGCCTCAAAATTTGGAGTACTTTTGTAGGTAACCTAGTCTTGTTTACCCCTAGGCTTTGCATTATTGGGTACACAATCCAATTCTCGAAACCACAGAAGTCACAATCTTTAGCAGTGTAATTCCACACCCTGATCTAGAATTGAATGAGGTTGGGCTGATTGTAGTGGAATCTTTGAGTGTTCAAATTATGTTCATCCATTATAGGGTAATTGAAATAAAGAAACAAATGTATCAAAATAGAATAGTGCAAAAACTTGGGCTCTTTCTCCTTTTTCTTAATAGCAACAAAACCCTCATGCATCCTATCAATGATATATTGGATGTAGTCATAACTAGTGGTTGTATACACATCCTGTAGGTCTAAGACCATCACCAAAATACCTACATTTATCCTTTCTACACCTCCATCCCTCCCTAGTACTCTACATAATGCATAGGAAATGTATTTCATGTAGTGGTTTAAATCTTTGTAAAAATAAGGTGCCAAACCTGGTAAAGGGGGAATATAATTCCTTGTCTCCTTAGGCATGTGTCTCTTTATCAAATTCCTAACAACTCTAGATTCCTTATCATATCTCTCTTCTTGTCTCTTGAGGTTAATTCTAGTTGACGTTTGGTAATAGAGGTTAAATGCTTGCATAAATGAATTTCTATTTAAACCAAGTAACACAGTCCCATCATTTCTTTGAATTATTTTGCTAATCTCATCATAATTGTTTGCTAAGGCTAAAATGAGATCAGGATCTATAAACACATCAGGAACTAATAATCTAGCCAATCCACATGTCCAAGGATTTAAGATTGGCACAACTTCATTACAGTTTTTATAGAAGTAGTTAAATAGAGAATAACCCGATGTTCCTGGTGTCTCCTGGTGTCTTCGCATCTTTGATGTTGGCCAAATCATCAATCAGGATATCAACATTTGAATTCTTATTTTGTGTATATCCTGGCAATAACTTCAAGAAATCATCTGAATAGTTCCTCTTTCCCTTGGCATCATCATCTATATCATCACTTCTTCCACTTGTGGAGGCCACACTTACTGCTTTACTCATCTTGCTCTGTTTTGTTCTGATCTCAACTTTTGGTACCGATATTAAAAAAAATCTACTAGGAAACCCTTATCCTAAATTGTAGTGTACTAAAGAAAATCAAAAAGCTCTGGGAATCAAATCAGATATCTTGAATTTTGCAATTGAAAACTTTGCTTGATTCACTCTTTAAAGGTGGCAATTCTTCATTTTTCACATACACAAAAAACCTAGCAAATTCTCCACACTGAAATCTGAAAGCAAGGTAAGTGAAAATGAGCATGATATCATCTACTTATGGTAAAATAATTGAAGTGCATAGCTCATTATTGAAGAAAAAGATCACATCTGCCATCAATTTATATACTGTGCCATTAATACTTATTTCCTAGTCATAGCCTCTGATTATGACAGGAAATCAAATTCAAATGAGTGACAAATTCATGAAAATTCTTATTAATAATCGGATAGAGGTTTAAATTGATATGATTGGCTCCTCTTTAGACATCTCAACAACCTTTTCCCATTCTTTTTACTATTTATTTGTATTTCAATTGGCCGATGACTTTTCCACATTAATATGTCAGCAACTGTTTCAACTCTTCTTTTCTTTAACTGTTACTTTCCGTATTTAGTGACCCAGCGACAATGCCTTGTCTCCATTTCACTTAATATTTATTTTAACTATGATTTCTTTACGAGATCTGGCGACAAAATACATCACTTTACTTTAGCTTAACCTTAGTTAAATTCTGGTGATCATGCAACTAAAGGAATCAAAGTCGCTGAAAGAAATCTCTCACCTTGAGTTTATCATGCGACATCCCATCCACCATAGATTTCCTTTTAATTGGATGCTTATCACCAAGTCTCCGAATCATATTAATTCCTTATGATACTTCATGACTTAAGCCTATGTCTCTTAATCGCTAGATGTTAATAACTTGATCATTCTATACTGGAGACTTAGCGACTAAGCATATGATACCTTTAATTTATCAACTTAATTCAATCTGGAGACTTGGAAACTATTGTGTAATGAAACATTTATTTCATTCTATCTCCAAGTCACCTAAATAAATCACCTTTAATATTTTTATCTAGAGACTTCTCGACAACCATTGATCTCTCATCTGTTATCATCCAATGGCTCTGCCGAGTCTCTAAATTTTTAATAAAAACCCTAATTCACTTGGAGACTTGGTGACTAGAGTGTAATATTCCCTTTAGTCTCTTAATCGCCAGATGACAAATTTCACATTCTAAGACTACGCGACTACATACTTTAGTCACTTATATTTTGGAACACGTGTCTCCTTATTACTACTTATCTCCTAATCAATGAATGAATGTTGACTTGTCAAAACTGATCAGAAACAACCCGACAACTGTAAATATTTTTTTTTTCTTTTTTCTTTTTTAATCCCGCGGTTGTCTCCAAGTCTCTTAATCTTTTATCTTAACTCAACTTCTATCCCGAGACTTGGCGACTATGTAATCTTTCAGACTCATTGCTTAGCTTTGATCAGATCTGGAGACACTGCAACAAAAGGAAATCAAAGTAGCCAAACACTTTACTAATTGCAGTGTTTATTATGAGACTTTCTGACCACTTTTAGATCCTCCACCAGATGGAAGGTTGTCGCTTAATCTCTTAACCAAAGTGGCATATTCTTTTTCACTTGGAGATAATATGACAAAAGGTTTCCACTGAGTCTCCAAACATAATAGAATATTCTTATAACATTCAGAGACTTGGCGACCTGGCTTAAAAGGCACATGATTTATTTCATGACTTAAGTTCAAAAAAGGTAACTTTAAAACATAACCTTGACTTGGAAATTAGGGCATTTTTCACATTTCGAATGAAAATAACTTAAGGGCTTAGGGTTTTTGACATTTTGATCTAGGTTTTGAGAAAACACATTATTTGTAGAGATATGTAAATGGTTTCAAACATAAATCTCTACCTTCTGGGCATGAGAATGACAAGGAATTTAAGAATTTTCAGAGTAAACTCTAAAATAGGAAATATAACCAACAGTATGTACGGAATATCGTGCATTAGATTTTTTATTTAGTTGATGAGTTGACTGATCTAGAGAGATAAATTATTGAGCAGTGTGGGCTTGGATTCCTTCTCAATATCCCTCAGTTTTAGCTGAATTGAGGTTTTCTTACAACTATGGCCGAGCGTTGGCACTCTGACCATAATACCTTCCATCTACCCCTCAGTGAGATGACTATCACGCCTAAGGATGCATACAGATTGATTAGGATTCCCACTCGGGGAGAGAGAGTTTAATATGATTAGGTGTATGATGGGAGCGTGTGCAGATGGGTGTTTGGAGATGCCACCATTGGAGATGATACCATCACATGGGCTCAGTTTTCTTCATTTCCCACTTTTCCAGCAATCTTAGGTGCAGTGATTGGTGGTTTAATTCTACCAGATCGATGAGGTCACAGATTCTTCATTGGATGGGGTCACATTTTGGAGAACCTGATTTCTCATCCTCATAGATTTTATTAGGGATCTTGCGTGTTAGAATAGTTATACCATTATTTGCATGAGGTTGTATATAGATAGAGTGCAGCTGTATTAGCAAATGCAGTTCTATTACAGTTATGGACCTAGGAGCATATCTTGATTAAGAGACCTATAGTTGCTTGAGTTCAAGGGCGAGGATGGCCATATACATTTTTATATGATGGGATGGTTGTCCAAAATTGTCTAGGCAAGATTGAGTATTGGCATCGCACCATTGATGACATTGAGTAGGTCAGATGGAAACCTTACCTTGGCTGAGAGGATGATGATGAGCTTCCCTACATGTTTGCACCACGGTGGATGATTGGTCGATAACCACTTGTGATTGAGAGATTCTTCTTTAGGAGATTTTTAAGGCATTATGGAAGAGTACATGACATGCCTTAGGGTATGGGTTTAAACACCTAAGTGAAGGTAGAGAGATCTATGTGGGGTGCACAGGTAGACTACCAATTTTCTTGTATAGAGATTGATCATTTAATATACATCTGATGGGATATGTTGGATCATGTTTCTGATGTGGGGATGTCTGCAGAGTATCGAGAGTGTTTCTCCCATCACAGGTTTATGAGATTCATAGATCTTGTGGAGCCTATTCTAGATGAAGATGACTCTTTGGATGATGACGGTGGAGATGGGTGTGATGGTGGTGGTGGTGATAGGAGGAGAGTCCAGAGATAGAGAGCTCCTTAGGGACAAAGAGCTGCAGTACCTCAGATGCGGGGTGGTCATGTTAGAGCTCGAGGTGGTGGGTTTGGTCAGCCTAGGAAGAGACAGGCATAGGTACCCTTACAAAGATAGGCAAAACATAGACCAGTTGTAGATTGGGGTAGACAGAGACATAGACAGATACAAATGACTAGATAGGTTCCCTTATAGGTTCTTCTATAGGGTTAGGGTCCTCCTTAGAGTCCAGCATCTCCGCAGAGATAGAGACCTCATCATGTAGATCCACAGGTTGTTGCACCATAGGTTCATGTTGCCCCACAAGTACCTCTTGCTCCATAGGCACCACAGGATCCTCGGATTCCTCCAGTTGTAGAAGTGGTAGTACAAGATGTGAGGATATTGAAGGTAGGGATGAATTCTATGACTGGACAGATAGATCAGGTTACCACTAAGCTACAACAATTTATGACTATGATGGCACAGTTGCCATAGGTTGTTAGTACGAGTTAGACACCTCTGACTAATCAGGATAGATCATGTGATAGAGATCTAGATGGAATAGGGGGTACATGTACAGGATTAGGTGTTGCTATTGGTGATGGATCAAGTGCCCCTACTAGGTCGTGACATAGATTTGAGATGTGATCTTCTGATATTGTATTGATGTATCATTTGTATTTATTGATCAGGACTTTGATTATGGATCATTTTGTTTATGTATCTTGATATACAAATTTATTGTACTCTTTGATGATGGACATTTATTTATGATGACTCTTTGATTCCCCATTTATGATGTTGTGATGTTGATGTGAGATTTCTTTATATGCAGATCTATATGCTTTCTATGATACATTTTCTTTTTCTTATGCTATGAATGAAATGTCTTATGTTATGACATAGATAAATGGATGCAAATGATTCATGCACCTACTTCTATATGTTGTGATCCTAACATGATGCTATGGTTTATGCAATGCAATGGTAAAATGAATGCAACTAGCTTTTTAGAATTTTGATGTATGCAACTTTATTGATGAAATGCAATCTTAAGGATGGAAAAATGAATAATGATGTAATGCTTCTTTTCTTTGCTTTTCTTGTGATGTATAAAGATAATGATTAATGATTAATGAATACAAAATATAATCTCACATTGTTGATTTGAAATCATTGAATGATTTAACTCCAACATGATTAACCCCCTTGGAACTTGGAAAAATCCTCTAAATAATGCACTTAATCTAACATGAAAATTCAATGCAATGCAACTAATTGTCATTGATTTTTGTGAAAGAAATGCAAAAGATATATATTTTAATCATTGAGCATTATGGAACTAGGAGTCGATACAATCCTTACTGGTGCCACTGTAACCATAAGAATATGAATATGACTTACATCTCATTTGGTAACCTCTTTAGGAAAATAGTACAACCCTCACAAGTTGAATGAACAACTATGGGAGTATGAATACCGGTTTCAATGGATTCATTGTTGCAAGTGGATTTTGGTATTAAGATATGGAAGATCTAAATAGCCAAGGTATCCTTTTGTGTAAACAAACAAAGGTTAACCCTCCTTCCCATATGAATGTCCTTGATGGTTATTTGATGACCATGTCATTAGAAAAGTTCACACAAGTTGGTAGATCTTCCTCAAAATAGTCACATAAAAGTCAAGAAAAACATCATGTCTTCATCATCACCAATCTAGTCAAAACATCATAGATTAGCTAAAAAGAACATGACTTGAAAATGATCAATGAAAATCACCAAAAATTTCAAGTGTTTTGCAATGTATCAAGATTTTCAAACAAGAATTCTAAACATTCTGATCATTTAGGGTATTGTCAATTTTTAATTTTGAAAAAAATAAGTCAATGAAGGTCAAGGATCAAGTTATGCGATCAAACTATTTAGGTTGAACAATGATATCTATCAAAGGTTCCAAAAATATCTTTCTGCTAAAGTTTTGCAAATCTGCTTCTGTCATGTGACCAAGATGTAGCACTTCTGAATCTGTTTGTACCAAAAACCAATGATTTTCCCCTAATTGATAAGAGAAAACATGTGTAAAGCGTGGGAAAATGAAACCTAGTATGTGACCATGGAGCGAAGAGAATTTGTTATCATTATGGACAAATGATAGATGCAATGAGGATATGTACAAATGAGATGATGAAAAAGGCAATATGGACAAATGCAACAAGGAAAGACCTAAGGGAACAAAAAGAGCCTAATTCTAGGTTTTGACCTTTTGGGTTTATTGCTCTTTTTCCACCTTTTTGCTTTTTTTGCTACCAAGGCACCTATTGCTAGTTTTTCACAAAGGTACTTTTCTCTTCTTCAATTTTTTTTTTCTTCATCCTCAAATTTCTCCCTTTTCTCTGATTTTCTGCTTTTTCATTATTTTTTATTTTTTATCTTTCTGATTTTTTGGATTTTGATCTTTTCTCATGTTTTTGGATTTTTGAATTTCTCATGTTTTTGGATTTTTGAATTTCTCATGTACAAAGAGGATGCTAACTCATCTGATACACACTCATCTGATACTCTTTCTTCTTATACACTTTCTCTTATTAGGTATGGAACCTCTTTAAATGGATGCTATTAATGGGCTCTTGCAATTCATCACCTTCACAATCAGCTAGTTTGTAGGTTCCTGTTCCAAAAGAAGAAATGATGAAAAATGGTCCAAGCCAATTCTCTTCCCATTTTACCAGCTTTTCCCTATCAGCTTGATTTTTAGGGTTTTCTCTTAACACTAAGTCTCCCACTTGAAAGGTTCTCGGTTTGATATGCTTGTTGTAATTTCTTGAAATTCTATTTTGATATACCTTCAAAGATCATATGCTTGTGTTTGATGTTCCTCCAACAATTCAAATTGTTGAAGTTGGGAAACCCTATAATCCTCATCATTGATTAATCCATGTACTGAAACTCTTAGGGATGGAATCTCAACTTCTAAGGTTAAAATGGCTTCTGCCCCATAAACTAAGGAGAATGGTGTAGCTCTTGTTGGTGTTTGAATGCTAGTTCTATAGGCCCACAATGCTGGGTTTATCTAAATATGCTAATCTCTTCCTGATTTAGCAACCGATCTTTTCAATATTTTGAGGATATTCTTGTTTGTAGCCTCGGCTTGTCCATTACCTTGAGGATAGTAAATGGAGGAAGAATGGTGAGTGATATGAAATGTTTCACAAAGTTCATCCACATCTTTGTTCTTGAACTTTTTTCCATTGTCCGTGATGATGTCATGAGGAATACCATATCTGCAAACAATGTGATTAAGGATAAACATGGAAATCTATTTTCCCATTGTAGTTGTCAAAGGAACAACCTAACCCATTTAGTGAAATATTATGTTGTGGTGAGGATGCATTTATGTCCATTGGAAGATGGTGGGTAATTCATGCCAATCAGATTGAAACCCCATTGATAAAATGACCATGGTGTAATAAATGGATGCAATTCTTGTGCAGGTGCATGGATCATGTATCCATGATATTTGCATTTCGCACAAACCTTTACAAAGTGGCAAGCCTATTTTTCTAAGGTTTTCCAAAAATACCCCATGAGAAGGATTTTCTTGGCTAAATTTAATCCACTCGAATGTGACCCACAAATCCCCTCGTGGACATCTCTTAAAGCTAATATCAATTCCTCTTCCTCTAGACATATAAGGAGTGTTCCCTCAAGACCCTTACGATACAATGTGTCTAATAGGATGGTATAACGAGTGGATAGTCTTATGAAATGTCATTTTTGAGCATGGGTTTGGTCCAAAGGTAAGGTTTGGGCTTTAAGATAAGAATAAATTGGTCCATACCAGGGTGAGTCATGTCCATTAATAAGGGTAATGAATTGGGTATTGGGTAAGTCAAATGCTGGTTTTTCCAACTCTTCCACCAAGAATTTGTACCTCACATTTTGATCAGGCATTTGGAGTAATGAAGCCAAGGTAGCCATTTCATCAGTTGCTCTATTTTTTTCTTGTGGAATTTTCTCAAAAGTTATCAAGGAAAAATATTTTTTCCATTCATCCATCATCCTTTTATATGGCATCAATTTCTCATCTTTGGTGTTGTATTCATCATTGATTTGGTTGATGATTAATTGAGAGTCTCCATAAACTTGCAATTCTGTGATATTCCATTATAAGGCCATCTTGAGACCTATTACCAAAGCTTCATATTCATCAATATTATTTGTTTAAGGAAACAATAGTTTGTAAGATTTGGGAATTGTGTATCCTTGAGGTGTTATCAAAAGAATGCCTGCCCTGAACCATTTTGAGTATAAGATCCATCAAAATATAAGGTCCATGTCTTTTCTTCCACATTAACAATCTCTGAATCAGGAAACTCTATTTGAATTGGATGTGTAGACTCTAAAGGATGTTTGGCCAATTGATCAAAAATCACTTGTCCCTTTATTGCTTTCCTATCCACGTACTCAATGTCAAATTCACTAAGCACCATTACCCATTTTTCAATCCTTCATGTTAGAGTTGTTTTACTATGTAGGTACTTCAATGGATCAATTTTGGCAATTAACTTCACTTTATGCATCAACATGTAATGTCTTAACTTTTTAGAGGAAAACACCACTGCTAGGAAAGCTCTTTCCATGAAGCTATAGTTCAATTCATATTTTATCAATTTTCTACTCAAGTAGTAAATGACTCTTTATTTTCCTTCATTGTCTTCTTGTGCCAATAGTACCCCTAAATATTTCTCCATTGTTGATATGTAAAGTAATAAGGGTTTGACTTTGATAGGTGGCATCAAGATGGGTGGGTTTAGCAAGTATGTTTTTAACAATGTGAAAGCTTGTTCACACTCATCATCCCATGTAAAAACGGTTCCTTTATGTAGCAATCTTGTAAATGAATGAAATTTTTTTGCCAATTGGGAAATGAATCTCCTTATAGATTGAAGTCTTCCTTGAAGACACCTCATTTGAATAATATTATTGGGAGTTTCCATGTCCATAATTTCTTGCACTTTCTTAGGATCTACCTCAATTCCTTTTGCAGACACAATGTAACCTAAGAGTTTGCCGGATTGCACACGAAAAGCACATTTATTTGGATTTAATCTCACTTTGAATTTCTCTAACCTTGTGAAGATCTTTTCTAATATTGGTAAGTGATCCTTTCTTTCATGTGATTTTTCTAGAATATCATCCACATAGTCTTCTAGGAAGGTATGCATCATATCGTGGAATATAGTGGTCATTGCTCTTTGGTAAGTGGCTCCAACATTTTTGAGACCGAAGGGTGTCACATTCCAACAAAAGGTTCCCCATCGGCATGTAAAATATGTCTTTTCTTGGTCTTCAAGTGCAATTCTAATTTGATTGTATCCACTAGATCCATCCATTAAGAAAAACATAGAATGACCCGTTGTTAAGTCCACTATAGCATCAATGATAGGTAGCGTAAAATCATGTTTTGGGAAAGCAAGATTAAGGTCTCTAAAATCTGTGCTAACTCTAATGGATTTTTCATGTTTTGTGACCGGTACAATGTTTGATATCCATTCTTCATATGCAATCACTCTTATGAATCCAACCTTGAGTAGCTTTTCCAATTCTACTTTTACTAAAAGTGCCACGTGAGGGTGCATTTTTCTCAAATTTTTCTTTACATGTTTCACACTGGGTCTCATGTTTAAATGATGCATTATAAAGCTTGGATCTAACCCTAGCATGTTAGCATAAGACCATGCAAAGTTAATTTTATTTTCTTGAAGGAATTAGATGAACTCCTTCCTTTCTGATGGACTCAAGGATTCTGCTAAATGAAAAAACTTGGGATCCACTTTGGTGCCAATGTTAACTTTCTCCGTTGGTTCAATAAGGATGAGTGACCTTTCATATTCATGTTTTGGTAGGGTATCCAACCTCTCTTCCTTAGGTGCAACAGTTGGGTTTTCACCTTTGGAAACATCTGATATTTTTACCTTTTTAGGTTCTAGCACTGCCACATGATAGTTTTCACCACTAGACCTTTTTATTTTTTTCTTTTATTTTGTGGATTGAGAGGTTGAAACCTTGCCTCTATCATTATGTCCATATTATATTCATTGGTGGAAGAAGATGGCTCAACTGCAAGATCATTGGGAAAGTATAATAAGTCATTTGGTTTGGAAAAATCCCAACCAATGAGTTCAAGGTGCATTAGGGCTAAAGATTCATTTGGAAAATTTCCATTCGAAGGGTTTAGGGACATGACTTCATTTGAACGTTCATACATTGTATCACTTAGGTCTATGACATGGGCTTCCTCAGGATGTTCCATGGAAGTAGGATCAAAATATCCTTCACTAGAGTCCTCATTGATTTTTATGGGAAAGAATGCCTGTGGATTAAATACAATGTTTGAATCAACCCCCCATGAAGGTACCCAAGGTTTACCTATCCATTGATTATTCCTAGAAGCTTTACCTACATGGGATTCTTGAGGTTCACATGACACTTTTCTAGAATTCAAACCTTGATGCTCATTGTCTTGACTTTTGACATTAGGAATGGTAGCATATGTGTGAATAACATCAACTTATTTATCATGACAAGATTCTTCGCATAGGTAATCCCACTCATAATCCCCAGAATCATCCTCAATCCTGGATCCCATCATGTGTACATGTTCATGAAAATCATGCATTGGACTTGAAATTTCTCCTTTGTTTTGAAAGCCTATTCCAGATTTCTCTTCTTTTGATCTCCAAGCCGGTTCAATGGGTTCTAGAAATCCTCTATTTCTAACTCCTAAAGGTCCTCTTCCCTTGTATCCCATTTTTTGCATAATTTGAAACCCTTTTCCATATTTTTTGGTTTTAATGTTGATGTGTTGTACTCTTTCCATAGGATTATTTGAAGTGTCTTCCTCTTTGTAAAGCCATTGTAACACTTCATTTTCCTCCTCTTCTAGGGCTGATTTGTCACTCTCTCTTACAAAATCAGAGTTATACTGATGAGGTGGATGAGCACTTGATGGTTTTCCATGTGTCTTAGGAGAAGTTGGAAAATCAAATAGGGAAATGGAATATTCCCCCACTCCTTTGTAATTGATTCTACATTTCTTTTCAAAGTTATGAATCAATTCATTCATCTTTTGGAATTGGTCCCTCTTGGCTTGTTCTCTCTCATCCTTGGAAGGTTTCTAAATTTCCACCTTTAATGTAGAAGTCTTAACTGAATTTTCATGTGAATTTTGACCCTCATAACTCACTTTCTCCTTTCCCTTAGTTGATGTAGTTGAGTTAGTTTGATTATGGTTTGAGGTGGATGTAGCATTTGATGTTAACTTTGAAATTTCCTCTTTAGCTTCTTCAATGGTGATATTAGGGATGAATCCTTACCTATTGTGAGGAATAAATAAATCATGACTTGGTTTCAATGTGTTGCAATATTTAAAGGGATTAGAATCACCTCTAATTGTGATCTATTCACCCATGTGTGGAAATTTTATGCATTGATGATATGTGGAAGGGACCGCTTGCATCTCATGAATCCATGGTCTTCCTAATAAGATATTATAAGTTAGTTTCATGTTGAGAACTTGAAATATGGTGTATTTTTTATAGGTACCACTTGAATAGGTAGAAAAATCATGCCTTTCGAAGACCTTTCTTCCTCATCATAAGCCTTAATGGTAATCTACTTTTTAGGATCAATGGATGATTCGACTAACCCTAAAGACTTGAAAAGATTCAATGTGCAAATATTAAGACCGGCTCCCCCATCAATGAGAACTCTCTTGACCCTATGCCTTTGGATTAAAACTTCTATATGAAAGGGAAAATTTTGAGGATGGGTAATGGACATATCATCTTGTCTAGAGAATGAAAGAGAATGTGGTGCTATGAGATGTCTGACCATATTTTGAAACGTATCTTCCTCCAAAGTTATAGTAACATTAGTCTCCATTAGGGATTTTTCCAAGATCTCTTTGTGGATAGGAGAAAGTTTCAACAACTCCAATATAGAAATTTGGGCTGGAGTTTTGTGTAGTTGATCCACCAAACTATAAGGCTTTATTGAAGAAGATGTTGGTTTTGCCAAACTAGTTGTTTAAGTAAGACCAAAAGTTTTAGGGGTACTTCCTTGTAGGGTAACTCTTTCTTCTTGCCCCCTAGTTACAACATTATAGGTCTCTTTGTTAGGTTGTTCTTTGATTACCACCACATTGATAGTACTATCATGTCCAGATAGGGCATTAATAATATTGTCATAGCTATGGGAAAAGTTAACATTGTTGTTGCCTCTCAAATTGTTTCCATTGTTCCCTCCATTGTTAGCATTGGAAGATTCACCTTTTTCATGTTTGTAGAAAGGAGTTTTAAATGCCATGTGGTCTATATTATTTTGAGGTCCTTCTACCTTAATCACACCATTATCAATAAGATCTTACACCACATGTTTTAGGCACATGCAATCATTCATCTTATGTCCCTGATTCCTATGGTATTCACAATGGTTAGAATCACTCCACCATGTAGGCTTGATTTGTGGTTCATAGGGTTGAGCCCTTAGTAAATCAATAATCTTATTTGAAATAGCAGTCCTTAATTCATTTTCATGTGGCTCACCAAAGCAAGTGAAATTCCTCTTAGGTGTTGGTGAAAAGAAAGGTTTAGGCTTGTTAGCCCCTTGATAATTCCCAAACTTATTATTGGTGGTATTGTTTTTGAAAGGAACTCTGGGTTCTTGAGTCACATTTTTATCTTGAGCGGATCCTCTTATAAGATTAAAAGGGGTGGCCTTTAAATTATTTTCCTCTACAACTCCATCATTGACCACACCTTTGTTTTTGCTCCTCATCCAAAACCGGTTATTGTTAGGAGGATTCCTATTTTGATTGTTATTGCAGGCATTGTTGTTGTTGTTCTTATAAATATTAAGTTCTCCACTTTTAACCAATACCTCTTCCATGGTAACCCCATTCTCAATTAGGTCTTAGAAAGACCTAGGACATTGTAAATTCAACCGATAGTTCATCTCATTACTCAAGCTATTAATAAAGATGTCCATATTCTCTTTTTTAGGTACACTTTGAGGGTATCTAGTGACTACCAATCTCCATCTTTGCAAGAAAAGTAGGAATCCTCCTCCCTCTCTTTTCTTGGTATTACATAAATTTATCATCGTAACCTCATGTTTGATATTTTAGGAATTATGAGTTATGAATTTGGAGGCCAATTCTTCAAAAGTTTGGATGCCGGAGGGTAACTTGGAAAACCACTCCATTGCCATGCCTCCTAAAATTCTAGGAAACAACCTCATTAAATATGTTGTGTCATGCATAAATTCTAGGCTCAATGCACAAAATTCCCTTAAATGATCTTGGGGATTGGATGCTCCTTCATACTTGTCAAATTTAGGAAAAACAACATTATTTGGGAATGAAACCATAATTAGGGTTTTGTTGAATGGAAAAGGACACAAAGCTTTGATGGAAAATGGTTTAGGAGCCCCTCTTTGTTTCATTGTGTCCAATTTCATTTGGAATAATTTAAATTGTTTATTCATGACATCAATAGTATTTGCTTCAGATTCTTTTTGTTTGAGTTGATTGACATCATAATCATGAGGGAGTTTGAGACCCGCTTGTGCTAGGTCTAAAAATTACTTTTCCCTATCTCTATCCAACACTTTCTCCATGAGTCTCATGAAGAATGGGATTTTCATGGCTTCGTTGACCTTCTCATCAGTTGCCTCTTCATCATTAGGGTCAACATTTCCACCATTGTTATTTTTACTTAACCCTTGGTTATTAGGGTCCATTCCTCCTCCATTGTTGTTATTGTTTAACCCTTGGTTGTTAGGGTCAACTCCTCCTCCATTTTTATTGTTATTAACCCAACCACCTCCATTTTTATTGATATCCTTATTAACTTGGTTAATTTGATCAGGGTCCATGTTTCCAAATGGGGAAGACATAGGTGGTTCTACCTCCCTTGCAGGTTCTCGCGTTGATCTTGAAGAAGTGAAGGTATCGCTAGGAAAAGGAAACTCCTGCCTTAGATATGAACCATCAGATTGTAGGGTGTTCTTGATATAGTGAGATCGAGTAAAATTTGGCATGGACATGAATTGCATAAAAATGTTGGCTTTATCATTTAAATTGATCAATCCCTTATGAATTTTTGCAAAATGTCCAAAAATGGGGATTCTGACCAGGTTGAACTTATGGACAGATGTAAAATCCAAAAGGGTACTAAAGAATGAAATCCAATTTTCTCTAAGCCCTCGAGAAATGTCCATTGTTTTCCCTTCTTTGTTTTTGGGCATCAATTCCTTGTGTGTAGGCATGACTTAACTATTCATAGGCGTTAACTGGAATTTGTCTACGCGGCACTCTGCAGTTAGTAGGTGACGTTTACCTATTGATAGGTGTTGATTTAAAGTTTCCAGGCATCACTTTCTAGTCACTTACGTGGTGTTTGAATAATTCCAGGTGTTGTTTCAAAGTTGCAAGAGTTACAGAAATGTCTGTAGGCATTGTTTAATTGTTCATACGCGACATTTAGTAGATCAAAGTTGTTTTTCTCAAATTTTTTAGATTTTAAAAGTTTTAGGGTTATGATCAAGTCTGCCAGATAATATTCTTGCTTGAAAAGTAAATACAAACTCAACACACACATAAAATTTGCATCATGTCCCTAAAACAACACTATTTGTATGTTCTCGGTCATTTTAACAAGTATAACACAAGAATAGATTCCAAGCAATCTACCTAAAGTCATATTTGGGTTTTGAACACTTTGGCTCTAAAAGGTAGGCTTGCTACTTATTTGTGATTTAATTAACACCTCCGCTCTAAACTATGTCAAGTTTTTTTCCCCCTTGCGGGCTTCCCACACGCACAAAAGTATGATTTTGCGCAATCCTGAAGGACTACTTGAGGAAGTGAAGAAAACTTGCACATAATTTAGTCACTTTCCCATTAAGGAAGAGTGTGTTTATTTATATTGGGTCAGATAGTATCGCGGCTTAAGAGATTATCTCCCACTTTGGGTCATTCCCTCTCACCGTCCTCGTAAGGATGTACTTGGGAGGCATGCCCTCTAAAGCTCTAATTTAACTAGCATATATAGGAAAGTGACAAATGAACTTAGTTCAACAATTTTGGGAATTTGATTCACTTAAAAAGTGAAGAGAATATCCCTATTGTTGTTCTTTATTCCAAACATTTAAAAAATACTTGTTCTTTTTTAACCCCATTACAAAGAGGTTCTTAGAAATTGAAATGTGTGGTTAATTTGCCTCCCTTTCTTTCTACCATCCTAAAATCAACATATTTGGCATTTTGATTAACTTCAAAAAGTTGAGAGCATATGCCTAATGCTTTTTTCAAGATGGACAATAATAGGAGTTTTCCTAATTATACTAAGTATAAATGAAATGCCACAATTTAAGAGAAAACAAGCTTGTTTCTAAAAGTACCTCTTTTGTAGCTAGCAAAGACTAGGCACTTTTTTAAGGTTTTTGATGCTTTTTTTTCTTACTCACCTAGAGGCGATAGTTCCCACTCCAGCTCCACCAACAAGTTAGTCAACACAAAGGAAAAAAGTGAAGAAAAACTTGAAATCAAATTGACAACGCACCTAAGTTCTTTTGATAAAATTTATCAAAATCAAGCTTAAGAACCTAAAGCATAAAATCATCTTAAAGTAGGAAACTTCTTTTTGTATGCACTACTAACTTTTATGTAGTGATCATACAAATGTTCTTCTACCTCTAAAATTTCTAAAATATTTTCACTATGAAGTTGTATAGAGTATTTTGTTAGAATCCTTACCTCTTTATTTGGCCTTGTAACGCTCAATTTTGGCTTCTGCATTTTCAAGTGTTGTTTCATCTGCAAAAAAATAGAAAAATAGAGATTTAAAATATCAAATATATCAATTTAAACTCAATAATATGCAGCAAATTGCAGACGTCGTATAATAGCTAACATGGGTTATTTAACTGTTACAACACTGAATTTAAAAATTTGAATGTGGAATTTAATTCTTAACATGCGACATTTAAAAATGACAAAGCGTTAAAATCAAATTCACAGGCGCTGCAGAATGTGTAAATTGCCCTGAAAGGTTGATCACATACACAGACAAACAAGTAGTAGGCAGTGTTTCTCAGGTCTGAGGTGATGCTTTACATTCATAGGCGTCACACTTTATTTCACATGCGGTAGAATAATTTAAGACAAAATTAGAAGGAATTTTGTAAGCGTCATTTCTCTGCTGGCAGACGTCATCAGATTTCTTGTAGGCGTCATTTCTCTTGTAAACTGCAAAATTAATACAAAAATGAAGGAAAAACACACAAAATTTAAAATAAACAATAAATTGAGACTCAAAGCCCCACGGTGGGCACCATTTGTGTGTGAATAAAATACACCTTCATGAAATTAATTTATTTAACTATAATTCTATGGAAAAATATTAGAATTTTAATCTAAGAATTGCAATTATTGTTCACATGGCTCTCTATCTAAGCATGTTGAAAAATCTCTCAGCCTTAATCTCTTTCAATGATAGTCCTAGAATGAGAATTTGATGAAGATAAATGCCTAATTCTAGCTCAATTCTCTCAAATCATCATAATATTGGACTTAAATGCAACAACAATGATCTTCATGATACAAAATTGCTATGATAAACTATCAAAATGCTCTTAATTTCTATGAAAATGACAAGAGGTTTGATGCTTTGCATACAAATTTCTAGGATCCTTAATGCTCTCAAAATGGTTTCTATTTATAGGATTTTATCAAGTATAGGGGGTGGAGTTAATTGATCATGATTAAGACATGGTTGAGTGAGAGGATTTCAAATGGTTTCAAATGGGGGGACAATTTAAATGATTATCTCAAAGGTTGAGACAAAGAGACAAATTTGAGTGATTGAGATTCAAAGTTCAAAATGAGTGATTGAGATTCAAATTTAGGAGTGATCCATGTCTTTTGTGTTTTCAATTCCCATTGGTTGCTCAAATTTATGTTGAAAGATATTAGGATTATTTAATTCAATCAATTAATTAAATTATCCATGTAGAGATGAATAGGTTCAATTTGATTTTTGATTTAAACTATACAATTAATTAATTAAAATCAATTATATAATTTTGATTGTCCCTTTTAGGCTTATATTTGATTATTTGATATCATGGTTAATTAATCCTTTTATTTAACTTTATTTTGTCCAATTTGATTGATAAATGTCCATTTGATTTTGTTTTGATCCATTTTGATGCAATTTGATGAGATTAGGAGCAATTTGATGAAAAATGCAGCTTTTGTTGATTTGAGAACACCTGGTCAATTTTAGGTGTCTACACAACTCTACATGTTACAGTTAATGTTTCAACTCTTTGTATATATATTTCTCAATATAATTCATACATAAAATAAATTAGAAAACAAATTTTTATATATACTTTTTTTTTAATTTTTGCTTTCCTTTAACAAAAATGTTAAATATAAAAACCAAAGTATAATTTCCAAACTCTTTACATAAACCTACAAACATTTCATTGTAAAATTTACTAAATTTTATTTTATACTTTCAAATTCTTTTTTAAAGTTTAAACAATCCTGCTAACATTTTGGGAACTTCGTTGCTCTGCAACCTTGTTACAATTGTATTTTTTTTACTGTGTGGAAATAGTTATTCAAAAAGATTTTCCTAGTTATTATATATATTATCTTAGCATTTTTTTAAAATTATATTATTGTTCTAAATTATATATACATTCTTTTTTTTTTTTTGTTGAAGGTTCTGGATCCAGTCTCATCCCTTATGGTGTCGCAACCTTTGTTTGCAGCAAGATCCCTTATGTTGTTAAAGCCTTTGTTTGCAACAAGACTTGATCCTTAGTGGACTCAATGAGAACCAAACAAATTCACTAGCACACCAAGGGCCCATTGACATATATACATTCTTTGAATTATATAAATTTATTATAATTTTTTATTTGCCTACCATAATGACATATAATTATATGAATATAATATCAAAAAATATTGAGCATAGGTAATTGATTAATTATCTTTATATTTTTTCAATCTTTATATATAGAAAGAGTTCATTTTCATATTAAATTAAAATTCATGAATATATTAATAAAATACTATATAAAGTACTTTTTTTCAAGAATAATACAACTTTAAAAAGAATAAAGTATAAATTCGTTACCACAAAAAAAATGAATTTAAAAAATAGCCTTTAAAAAATGAAAATAATGCCAATGAAGCATGATTACAAAATTACAAAATGTCAAAATACCTATCAAATATCAATTGTTCACAACCATGTATTTCCTTAATTTCTCTTATTTCAATGTGTCAAAAAATTTCCATAGCCCATATCTCTCGAATATGACTTGATTATAAAATTACAAATTATCCAAAAACTAACCTTTCAAGACTTTAATCTATTAGAAATCAAATGGCCATAAATAATTTTTTTTCCACTATAGCACCCCCTTTGGGAATTGAGACCAATCACCTAACTGAAGTGGAAACGACCTATATTAATGCCCCTAAACTTTCTCATTCCTAAGGCCACAAAAGAGTTTTGGATTTAAGGATACTTTCTTGAATTTGATGTTTAAAGAATATTCAAAGCCCAAGTTGGTCAATTGAGGCCCTAATTAAAGGTTCAATTAATCTCATTAATTCCAGTGAGGTTTCCTATATTGCCAATATTTATCAGGAAACAACAAGCTTTCTCAACCCTTTACTAATCTTGGAATGTCTAGTATTCTAGAGAAAAGATGAAGTTTTAATGATCCCCTCCCTCTCAATCTTAAAAGAATTATAAGTCATGTTATTTTACATGGTCGAAGTGGATTTAGAAAAAAATTTATTTTATTTCCCTGTTATCCATAAGGCCTTGGTTCTTATGTTTTTTCAAGTGGATGGTCATTCACATTTATGATTTTTTAGAAATGCACACTCATTTAATTATTCCCACACATACTCTAGGCATTTTTTCTTTTGGTTTAGCCAGTTTGGTAGGCAGTGGATTGCATTTAAGCTCTTTTTTCTTCCTATCAGTGTTTGGCTAAGGAAGTGGCCTAGTACTAAGTTTCTTCTTCTGTAAATGTATGTGATCATGGGAGGCGATATAAGTAGTGTTGAACCCCTGACTTGTGATGGTTTCAAGAGGAATGTCCAGGTCTAGAGAATTTTGGAGAGGGGTGGAGTTACTATGTACCTGAAAAGACTTCATGGCCATGACTCTCAATCCTTGAGTGCCTTCTTCAAGGGTTGGAAAGGGCACACCCTATCTACTTTTGGGAAGGGGTTTCATTATCTTTAAAGAGGTTATTGTAGTAACTAATAGTTTATCGACATAGGGTAGGAATATATTTAGGGACAACAAGGCCTCTGAGGATGTAGTATAAAAGTTCCTCAAAATCAAGGAGGGAGCTAGACTTGTCAAGAAATTAAACGGTGGATATGATGATAAATCCATATAACCCCTTTGGGCAAGCATAGTTGAGGTAATAATGCACTAATTTACTCTCAATGTGAGTTTTAATATTGTGTTTGGCTTCCATTTTAATTTTTTGAATAATTTTTGGTAAAAAAAAGTGATCTCATTTTTTTCAACTCATTTCTTTGCTAGATTTTCCTATGAAGGAGCATAAGAAAAATCCTAGACAACCTATTCTAAATGAAGGCTTAATTCTCCTTATTATTGAACACTTAAAATTTATGCCTTCTTTGTCAACCTCCAAAATTAAGTCTCACATGTAAGGGATGAAAAATTGAAGGTGGAGGAGGAGGGTACAAATTTCCAAGAGATGACCCATTTGATGCCCCCTCTTGAGGTGAAAGTTCAATTTAAGAAGAGAGAAATTTTTTATAGTTCTTGGAATAATGGATCTGATCTGACTATTTGGAAACCTTTATAAAAACCAAATTCATAGCTTAGAAAGGGAAAAATGTCAATGTAGGGGATAGTGACAAAATTAAGGAAAATTTCAAGGGAGCGATTGTTTTGTGGGAGGTTTCTTCACTCTTGACCTCTCTAAAGTTAGGTGGAGAAAGAGTGCAGTGTGACCCCTTTCCTAATGACCTTCAAAAGTAATATCCTCTTTTTAATCTCAATAATTAAGACCTATATGATCTCTTTGGTGTTGTTAGGGTTTTATTTATTCACCAATTCAGGCTTTCAAAATAGTTTTTCAAGGAAATAAATAGTATCAATATAAGAATTTGTTCTTTGCAGAATAAAAAAGGAAATGAGGAAATTCTCAGGTGCATAAAAATGGTAAGAAGATGTTGGCTATCTTGGAGGATGTTACCAAATATGTTAATATAATGAAAAATTATTATGAGATCCATATAAAAGAATTAGACGAGGAATTAATTTTTTTTTTTATGATAAGTTTGAAAAATCAATTAAAACTAGCTACACCACCCTCCATAATAGTGGTAATAGCATAAAAAATATTTTTGAGAATTGGTAGAAGTGTCAAGTTAGTAAAAATTGCATATGAATAAAATGTAATTTAGTAATGAAAATAAGTGTAAAATAATGCAAATACTATCATACTACCTCATACATCTGGTTGAGCCAAAATGGAAGCACCCATCTCCATTTGTTTTTCTCTTTTGATTTGATATGTGGAATGCTCTCCTTTCAGCACAATAATATGACTTATGTAATTGATTCTAATGATATAGGCAATGCTAAAATGAATTCTAAGATATGGATCTAAGATGAAATGGATTCTAATGGAACTAAATATGAAGTATTTAAAATGATTAATGCAAGATAATCAAATGCAAATAGATTCTAAATGCAAATAATGATATGATAATTGTGAGATTCTAAAATAAAAAAATAATAGCAATAGATTAGAAAAATAACTCTAATGACAAACTAGCATTATGAAAATACAATAAAAGTGGATGAAATGAATGTGGATAAGGCTCCAATTTATAGATTTTTTGAGGAAATGGGTTGTTGAGATTAAATAGAAAGGGAAGGCTAACATTTCATGGAGAGGATGAGGTGAATGCCAACTAGCAAAGGAGTTGACCATGCAAGAGATGATGTGTTTCTTGTTGGAAACACTGAGAGGGGGGGTGAATCAGTGTTTAACTAATTATTCTATTTCAACAACTTTAAACATAAATCAATTATATATCACTTGAAGCTTAACACAAGATCACATAACATATAATATGATTATGGGGAAACCTTGATTAGAGGAAAACCCCGGTGGGAATTAGTACCCACAAATATTGCACTAATATAATGAACCTGTTAAAGTTCCTTTGCCCTGTTAGGATCAGTCTTTACAATGCAAGTACAATGACCTGGTCAAGGGTCTAACCCTGTTAGGAGTCTTTTATAATTAAACCTGTTAAGGGTGAGGACTCACTGTCCAAAAGCTCACTGCTTCAATGGTGAAGGCTACAACCTCCTTGATAGTAGATATACACTATATCCAAAAGTGAACTACTGTATATGACACAGATGTCTAATTAGTTCTGATTATGAGCTTATGCTCTTATCTTCTTTAAGGGATCTATCTCATGCTGACATCTTTAAACTGCTCTTCTCTACATATTTCTTCGACACTTCAAATATATCTTTTCATTACATATATATATGTGTTGATATTGTGGTGACTGATCATGTAGTAGGTGTTGATATTGTGGCCACATATTTGAGAAAGAGATTTGCTTTTTCAGGAAAAATAAGACCGACATTGTAAAACCCTAAAATGGTCAATTTTAGAGGTTGCCCTAAAATACATGATGTAAGCATTTGAGATGTATAATGCATGGTAAGGTGGTATACATTTTTGTTGGATAATAAGAAAGGTTGGACAACTGTGTAGGTGGATGTAGCCCAGGTTTTGAGTGAACCACGTTAAATCTATGTGTTAGCTATGTTAAGTTTTATTCTTCTTTTATTTTCTACATATAACTATTTATTCTTATAGTTTTACAGTTTTGTCAAACCCTAACAATATGTTTATGCCTGAATAGACTTGACCCATAAAAAGACCATAGTCGGCCCAAAAATATAATACATAACGCTTCCAAACAAATTGGATTAAGCATGTTTAATAAAATAATAAAGACATGATTACAAACATACTATCATAGGTGCTTAGCCTTTACACAAAATATTATACGTTGATCCAAAACATAAGTCAGGTTCATGCTCTGTCTTCTGAACTGTAGTAGTACTGTTCTTGCTGTAACTTATCCATACTATCATTTCGTACCATGCGTGTCTGGACTTAGTATGTACACATAACATAGAACATATATGTGAATGTGCACACCCTGATTCGATCACTCACACATGCGCTGGTGTGTTGATCACTGCTTAAGTCTATCTACCCTGTTTTCTATACTTAGTCATTTTTATCTTCCAAGTTTACTTGACAGAAACTGTATATGACTTTGTTTCCATAATCACAAAACAAAATGAGTCATGTATTATCTGGGAGTCAACTTTCCAACAATCTCCCCCTTTATCATTAATGGCAATAAAGGAATGTGACCAAGTTACTCAAAATTATCTCAACACAAAAAGAGTTGTATATCATTATATCTTTTTAACATATACATACACTACTCCCCATATATACAATTATTCTTTATATACATTACTCCCCCTTTGAAATTAATGACAAAGGTGTCCAAAAAATTGTAAGTCTTTAGATACTTACTCCATGTATACATCTGGATATACAATCTGAAGAGACTTGATCTCTTTCTGGCAAAATGCCTTCATTGCATCAACTGTCTAGAGATGAGCACATAGAGCATATGTGAGATTCTCCATTTTTATTAGATCCATGTAGGGACCTTGATCATACATGACAATAGTGGCATCAATTTGTTTGATGTTCTCATCCAGAACTGCTAAGGAGGGCGCTAGTGCATTTCTCAGTTGAGTTTGCCAGATTCTTATCTTATTGATCTCAAACTTTGCCTTTTCAATCTTGTCCAGCTGACCTTGATAGATATTCTTGCAAATGTTCATATCTTGTGTGGATGTTTCAACTGATTTTCTAACACTGTCAACCAAAATATCTACCTCTTCTATCTTTTTGATATGTTTAGAGGTGAATTTCACTCTGTCCATGCAATTTTCTATTACATTTCTGCATGTAGGTGCCAACTCTTTCAACATAGACTGACCAATCTTTAATGATTTTAAATCTAAGGTAAAGTTCTTTATCAGTTCATTCAATCTTTCCTTTTTATACTCATATTCTGCAATTCTAGTAGCTGTGTCTACTAGGTTTGTAAAGTGTGCTTTGAAGCTTGTTAGGATGTTGTCTACATCATCAACTGACTAAATTTCAGCCACTTTCTTGTCTGCGGGCACTAGGTCATTTAGAATGTTCACTGATTCCAAGAAGAGAGGGTTCCTCATAACTTGTTTCTCTTTGGCTTTTTCCATGGCTAAAATACTAATCTTGATCAGTTCTTCTTCTCCCCATGCATCCAAACTTGCTGAGTCAGGAGTTAAGCTTGACAACAATGAAGTAGATGGTTGAATGGATGGTGTGAATATGGTATTCTGAATAGTATCCATGCATTCACTTTTTACTGGGATCTCCATGAATGGTGTCTCATTATTTTGATTATCTTCCTCTTTATTCAAGTCTGTTGAATCTTTAGAGGGAACTTTATCTTGTTGCAAAGATGTGTCATCAGTGCACACCTCCTTTGTCTCCTCAGTGCTAAATTATTTTTAAACTTTGTCCATATCATTGTCTGAGGCGGTCATGGATATTTTGATATCATCAATCACTATAGTATCTCCTGAATCTTTTGTTGTATCAGAGGCTATTGAAACTGAGGGCACTGAAACCTATGGACCTGTCTTAGGTGCATTTTGAATCACTGAATCTGTAACCTGTTTGGGAGGAGCTGGAGTTACCTTTTCTGTAGGCTCTCTGATGTAGCCTTTGAGTGATATCTGAGATATATGATCAATGAGCCAAACCTGAATATCTTGCTCTTGTCATACTTAATAGGTCGAATGTTGTCAATCAATTGAGTGCGCAATATCTCACATAGGTTATACTAAGTATTATTTTTCACCATCTTTACTCTTGCTAGGATAGTAGTTGTAGATACACTATTTAGTCTTCTTGTGTGCTGAGATTTGTAACCTAGAATCATGGTGACTAGCTTTATGTCATCTTCCTTAATGGGATCAACTGTCATACTGTGCCTATCACTCCTAGATAAGCATGCTTGCTCAACCTGTTTCTTAACATCCTTACCAGTTGGAAGAACTGGTCTAGTCTTAGGAAGTCCAGTCATGTCATGGATTAGGTCTATAGTAATGCAGATGAGAACTTCACCAATCTAGTAGAGGTCATCATGTATCCTGCTCAACAATATTTTAACCCATTCTGGCTCGTAGAATTTGTGCGCATTAGAATACTCAAAGATAGGGTTATCAGTGAGATGTGCACATTCATCCTTGAATGAATAGTCACGTTTCATCATTGACGCCATGAGAGTAGCTATACTATTATCCCCAACGGTTTCCTTCTTACAGTAGATGTACTCGTGAATGTCTTCTACATGCACGACTCCTAGCAGAGTCTTAGAAAATGCTCCCTCTACATCGTCTAGTATGGACTTGAAGGTATGCTTTTTAAACACAAGTCTTTTCCTTTCAATGATGTTGAATACAACTGGAGTGGCCATACTTACTTGTTTCTTGGATAAATAGGGTTTCACGGATAATCAAAATGATGCGACTGCTAGGGTTCCATTCCAACTTCCATCTGTTCACTTAACCACAAAGTCTGTTATCTTTCAGTGCTTTGATGTTCAATGCTCTTGTGCTCTCCAAATTATGTGATCTCAAATGCAAATGTGAAGATGATCAAATATTTACTGATTTTTATAAAGGTTACTGCATTTAACGCTTGCTACCCTACGTAATTTTCATAGAGAGTTCCAAACTGTTAGGAATGGAAAAGAAATATGTAAAAATGAACAAAACCAGGAAAGAATCTAAGTGAGTGAATGCATAAAATAAATATTACCATAAACAAGGAGAGAGAAAGCTCCAAGATTCAACACAAGAAGGCAAGATATTTGAAAGGGGAAAGCAAAGAAAACCCCTTGTGACATTATGAATGAGGCATGAAAAGCCTAAGAAGAGGAGAGAGAGAGAGAGAGAGAGAGAGAGAGAGAGCGCGAATTGCTCATACAATAATTGAGAAGAGGAAGAAACTTCATTAGTCTAAGGAGAGAAGAAGAGACATCTCTTTAATAGAGATGTGAGAAAGGAGTTGCATGGTAACTCCCATATCTATGTATGCCATATTTCATAAAGTGTGTGCCACTTGTGTTATTTCCTCT
>MU225145.1:1803087-1880609 GCA_018584345.1 Thuja plicata | reverse complement strand
TTTCTATAATAGTTGAAAATGCTAAGATTCAATTTAGTTATTTATTTATTAATTTTTTTAGATGAACTTAAAGACTTGCAATATTTTAAGGAAAGTTTAATTTAGTAATTAAATTATGTATAGTTTTCAGAATATGAAATGAATGACCTTTTAGGGAATTTAATTTAATTATTTATATTAAAGTTATGATGCTTAAAAAAAATAGGTATTAAGCTTATATACGTTTAAATTTTTTTTATCTAATCTTTCTTGGATTATTTTCTAGCCTTTTTTCATTTCCTTTGACCGGGCTTGTGAACAGTTGACTTTAAAGTCAACCATGGTCAAACTTTATCCGTACGATCCCAGATTTGAACCAGTGTTTCCTCGCTGCCTCTAGAACCTTAGGTTCTAGTTTCATGCCTTTTGGAGACAGTTGACTTTTTCTGTCAACATAGGTTGACTTTTTGGTCAACTATCTCATTTTGTGCACCTTTGACTTCCTTAGCGCTTAGTAGACCTTTGAGAACCTTCCTCACATATTTCAAGTCACGGTTGACTTTTGGTCAACCCTAGTTGACTTTTAGTCAAACTATCTCGATTTGCGTGTTTGACTCTTCCTTTGGGTTTAAGCGAACTCTAGTTGTACCATTCACCTTTTTAGTGTATAGTTGACTTTTGGTCAACCCTAGTTGACTTTTAGTCAAACTATCTCGATTTGCATGTTTGACTCTTCCTTTGGGTTTAAGCGAACCCTAGTTGTACCATTCACCTTTTTAGTGTATAGTTGACTTTTGGTCAACTCTAGTTGACTTTTGGTCAACTACCTCAGTTTGCGTGCAGTTCCAGTTTAGAACTTTAGACATCCCTTAGGATAGCTGTGAAAGCTATTCCTCTCCTTGTGACCTATTCTGGTTATCGTTTACCCCTTACACCGTTTTGTGTGCACATGTTACCCTTATGTTTGTTTGGGTATCCCGCTTTTATGCGTTATTTAAAAATTTTTGTTCGTGTGTTTTTGCCCAACTTTTGGGCATGACATAATTTAAGATACACTCTTTTGCATCTAAACTGATCTAGATATTGGCTAATGTGCTTAGGAAACATTGTTTGCATTGGAACGTGTTAATTCTATTTTTCGACTCTGAATATTATGGTAGTTCAAGTAGCATGTTGTTTTTGGAAAGGTGGTTCTATGGGGTCCATGTTTCATTCCTTTCCATCATGGGAATGTTTTGTGGTGACCTAATTCAAATTGTATTTGGCTGACTTATAAGATTATGAATTTTAATTGTGCCTGGGTGACTTTGGATAATTATGTAGACATGGAATGGTTTAAGTAAAGGAGGGTTATATTTATTGTATGTAAGAGATGTTTTGCAATGTGATGTGAACCTAAGAAGAAAAATATAGACATTGTTGAGTATGCAAAAGTGTGCAATTGGAGGCAACAAATTGTAGAATTATTTTAGTGTTGCATTTGGTGATAGTTATTTCAGTGGTGGATTTATTTTTCATTATTTATTCATTTGAAAGTGAGTAGTTATTTAGCTGTGATAGCTGGTTTTTGTATTTTGGGCAGTGAGCTCCACTGACAATGAACCTACCTATAGTAAACATCTTGATAGTGAGCCTCTATTGTAAAAATCACCTTAACCAGTCTCACCCTAACCGATGTATCAATATTGAGAATTAGCATTCTCTGTAGCTCTTCCCACCTTGCATTTTACATGTAGAAAATATGGTGTTCATTATGTATGGTGTTCTTATGTGATTTCATGTTCATATCTTTTTTTAATTGAATTAGTTTAAGTTTTTTTAGATTAATTAAGTTGAAGAATGTTTTTTATGATAACTAATTCACCTCCCTCTCAATTATCTTGATTGTTCAACAATTGGCATCAGAGATTTGGCTCTTTGAAGGAGAGATTAACTGCTTGAGGTAGATTTGATGATGCACAAACTATCAATTCCTTTGTTTGATTGATACAAATATAGTTTTTGGAAAGTGTAGATGAGAGGTTACTTGATTTCCCTAAGCTGCACTACTTGGAAAGCTATTGAGACAAAATACGTTGTACTAATGAATGGTCATACTACTACAAATGATATTTCAGCCTAAGAAGAGAATGAAAAAGTGAGGTATGCCATGTTCAGTGCTTTATCAAAGACTAAGTTAACAAAATTTATTTCATTGAACACTTCTTATGAGGTTTGGGAAAAGATGAAAGAAATTAATCAAGGAAATGATAGAGTTAAATTATCAAAGAAGTTGATTGCTAAGCGTAGATATGAAAATTTGACAATGGAAGAAGGTGAAGATATAGAAAGTTAATTTTTCAAAGAGTTGATAGTGTAGTAAATCAAGTCAAAAATTGAGGCACTCTAACAGATGAAGATGTTATGGAGAAGATTCTGATGATTCTACCAGAAAGCTACAGTGACAAGAACTCATCTATTGAGGAAGTTTATGATCCAATTAATTTCACCATAGAGAAGATTTTTTGCACTTTGACCACTTTTGAGATGAGGAAATTTGGAAAATAATAGGATAAAAATGAAACAACCTTTAAATCCATAAAGATAGAAGAAGATCCAGATAGTAATAGTTCAAATGAGTTTGAAGCAAACTTTAAAAGAAAGCTAAAGAAAGGTACTGGAAAATACAAAGGTATGTTACCTCTTAAATGTTTTAGATGCAGAAAGATTGGTCATATAAAAACTAGATTTTTTGAAAAGAGGAACAAAATAAAAGTTTAAAATATTCAATAGGAAGGCCTATTATGTTAATGAAAATGCCACTATATCAGATGGTGAATCAGGTCAAGAAGATTTCTTGTTTTTAGTAGAAAAAGATGAACCTAGATTTGATATCTCAAAAATTTATTTAGAATCTAATGGCTACACTGAAAATGACCAATATATTAGAAGAAATAGAGATGAATAGTTGATTGATAGTGGATGTTCAAATCATATCACTAGTGATAAAAGTAAGCTTGTAAAAATTGAGAATTATGATGGAGGTTCTGTTAGGTTTGGAGATGATCAAATAGTACAGATTGGTTGAATTGGTTCTACTACTTTTAATGGAAAACATAACACTGAGAATGTTTACTATGTGAAGGGTTTATATCATAATCTTTTGAGTGTTGGAAAGATGTGTGAAAATGGTTACAATGTTGTATTTGTGGATGATGGTTGTGAGATCTTGAAGAATTTGATAACTATTATTGTAGTTGGAAAAAGGAAAGTGGAAACATGTATGAACTAGAAGGTGGTACAAAAAGATGTTTATTATAATATTTTAATGACAACTGGCTCTGGTACTAGAGGATGTGTCACATTATCTTCAACAATTTGGTAAGGGTGAGTCCAACAAGTGCAACTAGAGATTTTCCAAGACTGAACAAACCAAACAATGTTATTTGCAAAGGATGTCAAGAAGAAAAGCAGATAAGAGAAACAATCAAAGGAAAAGATCATTCATCTACTATATTGTTGGGTCTAATTCACACTAACCTAAGCGGTACAACTAGAACAAGAAGATTACAAGGTGAGCTATATTTCATTCTTTTAATTGATGATTATTCTAGATTAACTTGGGTATCATTCTTAAGAGAAAAATCGAAGGCATTAGAAAAATTCAAGATATTCAAAGGAAGAGTCGAGAATGAAGTTGATAAGAGAATCAAGTGTTTGAGATCTGATAGAGGAGGAGATTTTACTTCTGATGAATTCAACAAATTCTATGAAAAATGTAGTATTAAGAGATAATTATCTACCCCTAGGACACCACAGAATAATGGTGTAGTATAAATAATGAACCGAACAATACAAGAAATACCTAGAACAATGATTAAAGAAGCAAGTCTACCAGAGGTTTATTCGAGAGAAGATATATAGATAACAATATACACTCTTAACATGATACTTCTCTAAAGGAAGTATGGAAAGGAATAATATGAGCTATGACATGGAAGAGTTCCAATAATAAACTAATTCAATTTTTTTCAAAAGAAAATACTACATTCATAGATATGATGAAAATATTGGAAAGTTTGATAGTAGAGTTGATGTAGGAATATTTTTGTGTTACTCTTAAAAGAGAAAAGTGTATTGATGCTATAACAAGAGACTAAATAAGCTAGTTGAAAGTGAGAATATGAAATTTGATTAAGGTATTAATAGAAATTCTAATAGGCATACTAGATATTAATCAGATTAAACTTATGGAAAAGAAAAGGAAGACAAGAAAGAAGAAGAAACAAAGGAGACTATGACATCCAAATATAAATCCCCAAGGTATGTATAGAGAAACCACTCAAAAAATTAGATTATTGGAGATAAGAAGAAATGAATTATCATAACAAGTAAAGCAACTCCAGAACAAGGTTTATTATGTCCACTCTCATAAATTGAAGAAAAGACAATTGAGGAAGCTTGAAAAATCAGAATTGGGTAAAGGAAATGGAAGAAGATCTTGATCAGATAGAGAAGAATTAGACATGGGAACTTGTTTCCAAATTGATAGAAAAAATGTAATTAAAAAAAGTGGGTATTAAAGAACAAGCTAGATAAAAATGGAAAGTTAATAAGAAAGAAAGAAAGACTGGATTGCAAAGATTACACTCAGATCAAAGGTATTGAATTTGAAGATACATATGCCTTTATTGCCTATATGGAAGCAATCAGAATATTCTTAGCTTTTGCATCCATTAAATATTTCAAAGTTTATCAGATGGATGTAAAATCAACATTATTGAATTCATAATTGAAGGAATATTTTTCATTGAGAAACTCGAAGGATTTAAGTTAGAAAGTGATTTGGATGCTATTTATAGATTGAAGAAAGAATTGTATATATTGAATCAGGATCCTAGAGCCTAGTAGAGAAGATTAGACAAGTATAAGAATGGATGAAAAATTCAAAATAGATCTATTGACAGTAACTTATACTATAGAGTTGAATCATACCAAATTTTGATTTTAATAGTCTATGTTGATGATATAATATTTGTAGGAAATGATGATATGTGTAGAAGACCTATAGATGAAATGCAGCTAGAATTCAAAATGTATATGATTGGTGAGTTAAATTACTTACTTGGCTTACAAGTAAATTATAATAGAAAATGGATTGTTCAGGGGCTTTCTAGGGTTAACCCTACAGGGGGTGATCTAATCAAAATCAAATAGATCCCACCTCCATAGATTTGGATCAAAGTCAACTTTGATGGAGTATCTAAAGGGAACCCAGGTGCTTCCGGAGAAGGCTATGTGGAAATAAATGAGCTAGGCAACATTGTGGCTTTGGGAGCTCTGTATTTGTAGGATGACACCAATAATGTAGTGAAATAACAAGTGGCACTCAAAGCAATCTAAATGGAGAAGAACCTAGGTGTTCAAAACCTAGTCCTGGAAGGATATTTGATGTTGGTTATCAATGGGATATCAAAAAAAGGAGAAATGGATGTGTGGCATCTGAACATATACATCTGAAGTATACAAGCCTTACTCAGCAAAATCCTAGAGGTACAGATTGTTCATGTGCATTGGGAGGCCAATGAAGTGGTAGATTTACTATCAAATATTGGAGTGAGGAGACCAAGCAATGAAAGAAAAGAACTCATTAAAGATTTTCGCAAAATTGAATGGGACAAGATGACACAAAAAGAGGTCATGTCTGGGGACAATTAAGACACCAGATTTTATGAAAGTGGGGGTGCAGGAAGAGATCACAAGTAGATTTCTTGTACTTTGATCCTAATTTAAGTGGGAAGGATCCCAAGTGTCTATGACAACATGCATGGAGAAAGGCATCATGTGGTGGCAGGTGGCAAATCTCCATTTTGCATCAGGTCGTTTGATGGAGTGGAAATTACGACAGCATGCCACAATGAATACCTAGTACTTACCATTCCCTTCACATAAGGCCAACGATCCCAGCAGATGTCTTCATGATCACATAGTATGAAGACCCTTTATTGCACCAGTCCTTCTGGGGGATGACATTTGAGAAGATACCCTTTATTATTAAAGGTAGGAGTTGGCTAGATTTCTGCAATGTCATAGAAGAGTGCAAGCTGAGAGAGAATATTTTAAGCTATGAAGGTGGGCTGAGATTTATTTTTATCATAGTGTGGTGGGTGGCGAAGGTATCAATGAAGGAAAACTTCTTGCTAGAGTCCCTGAATCAACTCCTTGCCTTCAAGGGTAAAATTATAGCACAACGGCTGGGTAATGTGTTTCATTTTGGGGAATAATTCTTGAATATTGATGCAAGGCCTCACACCAATTTGGATATTTCCTCCCTCTTTCTGGCCTTGGGACTCATGGTAGGAAATACAAAGATTGAAACCCTCTCAGTGGCTATGAAATGCTTGGAACCCAAATGGTCTATTAGCTTGGAAGGGGTTATGGACCATGCAGTGCTTGGAGTGGGTCTGAGGATGACATGCACTCTATGGTTCCTGATAGGTGGCAGACCAGGTGCGGTCCAACCTTTGGTGGTGTGGAGCTCATCACAACCCATGGAGGTGAGACTTCCAGAAGTGAGGCATGGTTGGGTAATGATTTTGGATTACCTGGAGAAAATGGAGGAGCACAGAGCACAAGGAAACATGTCTGCATGCAAGTGATAGAAGACAACCTCGGTGAAATCAACAGCTCCAGTCAAAAACACTGGCAGGAAAAAACCCCGCCATCAATTGTAGAAGAAGGAGACGACCACTGATGTCGCTATGGTAGGGGCAAGAGAAATCCCTAACTTCTCCCAGGAGGAAGCATAAGGATGGTTTCAGTAGGGTGGGGGTTTTCATTTTTTTTCTTTTTTGATTAACCTACAAGATGATCTAGTTCGATGGATGTAAGAACAATGTGCATTTTGGGAACGGGAAAATTTTTTTGTGGGTACCAGTGTTAATGCTAGTCTAGGTGCCTTCAATATTTTTGGTGTGTTTTTTTTGCACTGTGAAGATCTTTACAGCTATGTGGCTAAATATTTTGTAACCCAAGTTTATATTAATATAAATATTCAAAATTTATCGATTAAAAAAAAATTATAATAGAAAAGGAATTTTTATTTTCTGATCCAAATATACCAGAGAATTATTGAAGAAGTTTGGTTTGAAGAATTATAAAATGGTTTGTAAACCTATTATCACCCAATGCAAGTTAACAAAATATGATTATTAACCCAAAGATGATGCAAGTATAAATAGGTCAATTATTGGAGGATTTCTATATTGGTTGTTGCTAGACTAGACATTATGTATGTTGTTTGTTTAGCAACCAGATTTCAACAAGAACTAAAAGAATCACATGTTGTTGTAAAAATGATCTTTAGATATTTGAAATGAACAGAAGATTTTGGATTATGGTATCCCGAGGATTCAAATTCCACTTTGAAAACTTGTATTGATGTAAATTAGGTCATATGCATTGATAATAGGAGGAGTACTAGTGGTGGAGCTTATTTCCTTGGCCCCTAGTTGGTCGCATGGTCAAGTAAGAAGTAAAATTTTGTATCATTATCTATTGTTGAAGCTGAATACATTGTAGGATCCTCATGTTGCACTTAGGTACTTTGGACAAGACAAATGCTGAAGGATATAGACATGATTTGATGGACTGATCTCAATTATGTGTGATATTATTAGTTCCATAAACATTTCCAAAAATATAGCACAACACTCCAGAATGAAACATATATCCATTAAATATCATTTCTTGAGAGAGAAGGTATTGGACGGTGAGGTGATACTTGAATATGTACCTATAAAAGAGAAGATTGTAGACATCTTCACAAAACTATAATGCAAGGATAATTTTAAAGATCTCCAGCAAAAGTTATGGGTTATGCCTCTTCCTACTCTAACCTAATATGTACCTAAGTGTGCATTGGTGTGGTATATTACATGATCATTCTTATTTGGATCAATGCTTGGTGGCTTCCTCTTAATGGGACCAGAGTAAGTTTTTTTAGGGGTATTTTTTCCCTTTGTCATTTTTATGAAAGGGGGAGAAGAAAACAAGTCTTGATGCTGATATTGTGTTGTTTCATTTGATGTTAATGGATGTTTCCATCAATGAAAAGGGGGGAAATTGTTGGAATGTATTATTGTTATAATTAATTGTTTTCATTTATGTCAATATAACTTGTCTAATTGGGTGCATTTCTATTTTTGTGCTTTCGTGATCCAAAATTGAAATGCTCTAGATGTTGTGCTATAATGATCTATCTTTGGTCGTGTTTATCTTGGTCCCATTTATTTTTCAATATAATGAGATACACTCTTTTGGGTCCATATCAATTTGGATATTGGATAACATGCTTGAGAAATATTATTTGCATTGTAACATGTTAATTCTATTCTTGGGAATTAGATATTATAGTAGTTTGGGTAGTGTGTTGTTGTGTGAAAGGTGGTTATGTGTGGTCCAGGTTTCATTCCTTTCCACTGTAGGAATGTTTTGTGGTGACCTAATTCAAATTTTATTTGTCTTACTTAGAAGATTGTGAATTTTAATTTTTCTTGGCTCACCTAGATGATTATGGAGACATAGAATGATATAAGTAAATGATGATTCTATTTTTTGTATGTAAGAGATGTGATGCAATATGATGTGAAACTAGAAGGATAAATCCAGACATTGTTAAGTATGTAAAAGTATGCAACTAGAGGAAGTAGATTGTAGAATTCTTTCAATGTTGCATTTGGTGATAGTTCTTTCAGTGGTGAGTTTTCTTTTCATTATTTCTTCTTTTGGTTGTGAGCTATTATTTAGCCGTAATAGCTATTTTTTGTATATTGGGTGAGGCCCACCAAAAGTGAGCCTACCTGCTGTAAGAATCTTGGTAGTGAGATTCTATTGTAAAAATAACCTTAACTAGTGTATCATTATTGAGAATTAGCATTATTCATGGTTTTTCCCACCTTGGGTTTTCCACATAAAAAATTTAGTGTTTATTATGTATGGAATTCTTATGTGCTTTGATATTCATATTTATTTTATTAATTGGATTGAATTATGTTTTGTTCCAGATTTATTAAGTTGAATAAAATTGTTTTATGATAAGCTTATTGTCCACAACCATAATCCTAATCCTCCACATAGTCCTAATCCCTCAAAACCCACACCTTAACCATCACATAATAAATTTTCCATTGATTGGATCCAAGGGCTTGCAAAGAAACAAAAATCCCCACAACAATTTGTGCAATGCCCTCAAGTCATTAACCCACCATCATCCCCTCCAAATCAAGACACACCTCAATCTCTTAAGTCTCATGAGTCATCCATCCCTCCATCCACCCAGGCTGAATCTTTCATCTCCTCCATCACATCATCCCCACGGTCCAAACATGTCAAGACCTTGATCCAAAGCATGATAATATGGATTCCTATTCTCATTTAGATCTAAATATTCTTCCATATTATGACACATCTCAATCTTATGATAACTTTACATATGAATATCACATCCTTCCATATGAATATCCACTTATCCCCCTTAACCCACCTAATGATCGCATTCCTAATCAAGATCAAGACATCTATTTCATTTCATTCATTCCCATCCATGTCAAGAGTTAACCTCCACTTACCCTCCACTTCATGAATATATTTCATGTATCCAATCCATTAATCCCCCTTCATGTCAAGATCAAATCACTCCATCTCATTATTACATACCCTCTACCCTATTCCATGATAGCCTTCCATCTCAAGATATAATCATTCCTTCCACTCCATCACATAATCCCCTCTAAAGTCAAGATAAAATTATCTCTTCATCTCCATGTCATGATCCTAATCCATCTCATGATCCTATTAACCCCCTCATAATCCAAATCCTCCACAAGATCCTAATCCTCCACAAAATCACATCGCATCTATCTAATTCATCTATGAACCACATTCACATGGAATCACATCTTGTTTTCAAAATTATAAGTATCCCATTGGAAAAAAAAATTCTCAAGATGTTGGCAAACCTTCCACCCCTTACAAATCCAAAAATCCCTCCATCCAAGCTAAAATGTTCCCATCACCCATATTTCAAATCTATTTTGGGCCCTTATGTCCAAAACCCCATCCCTTCCTCATCCATGTCCATTTCGGGTCCTTATGTCCCAAAACCAAATCCTTCATCCATTCCATCCATTTTTGGTTTGTACATACATCCATACACCATATCCAATTCCACTATTCTATCACCTCAAAGACCTAATAAATATCAACAAAGGAACACATTCTTGAATTCCTTCCAAAATTCACCCTCCATCATTCCATCCATAAAATCCCCGAACCATCCATCATGCACCCATACCATGGATAATGGAAGAAAATTGGATACCAAAGATAAAATGCATAAAGAAAAAAATCCAAGGATCAACATTTCCCATCCAAAAGACATGTTCAAGAAAAGAAAAATATGATCCAAAACCAAGAAAATTAAAAAGGCCACAAAGGCTCAAAAATAAAAATTCAAAATCCATGTGGATTTGAAAGCTACTCATTGAATAAATGTATATCAAATTAAAAAAATTGGAATCCAACCTTTCTAATCCAAAATCTTCCTTCAATCATATGTCCTCTAATCCCCCATCTTCCAACTCCATTTTGGGTCCTTATGTCCCAAAATCTACTATCCTAAGTCCATCATTGTTGAAGACAATTATTCAATTGTGTATTGTCATTGATGTTAAATATGTATATACACTTATGTAGTGATGTTAAACAAATGTCTACATTCAGACCGAGCGTAATTGGTGAATAGAATGAGTTATTTTAGTGTTGACCGAGTCACTTGGGCATTTCAGTCATGGTCGGGCATTCAGTGGCAGCCGACTAACAGTGAAGTATATTCTATAATTAATTGATTATATGAGGCCGACTGAATTGTGATTTATTATTTAGAAGTATATTCAAGCTAAGTTGACAGAGCTCATCATATATATGAAAGGTCAAGTTTGGATTGAATGTGTATAAGTGGAGGAGCAAGTACAAAAGTAGAAGTGTGGAATTCTGTGACATGAAGAGTGAAGGCAAAATCAGATAGGATTCTGATTGAGTACAGATCACTCAGAGCTGCAATAGAACATCTGACCAACAAGGATCCAGTCAAAATAAGAATAGAGATCTGAATCAGCAAAGACAATTTCTTACACATACAGGTCAATTCACTGTTACTTTCTAACAATTTTAGCAGTGATCTCAAATCTCTTAATAGAGTAGAATTAATAGTCTTTTTGTAAATCCTCTCACAAGGTAGCATTTCTATGTTGAAGCGTTGAAGACCTCTAATAAGGCCACTCCTCATAGGGTGATTAAATCCTTTAACAGGGTCGCACCTAACAGTGTGTTATTGTAACCTTTAACAGGGTTGGCTCCTAACAAGGCTCACTTCAGAAGAGTGAAAAATAGTAACTAGTTACATTGGTGGTTTTTACCATATTGGGTTTCCAAGTTAAATATTGGTGTCACCTGTGTATATGTTATTTGTTTCATGCTTCATGTTTATGCACTTAATCACTAAAGTATAATTGCATTGGATATTATAAAGATTTCTTTGACACCCAAGTTATAGAAGAATATCTTAATTGACCGAGTAATAGTGTTAAAGTATTTAAGACATCTAAGGGACAAAGGATTTTTTTTTGGAGTAACTGATTCACCCCTCCCCTCTCAATTATTTATCTCATTTCCAACAATTGGTATCAGAGCTTCAAGTGCTTTCAGAGAAGGTTTCAAGACCCAAGCTAAAGATCAGAGATGTCTTAGAGAAGGGAGATCCCAAATCTAAACAAAGACAACTTCCTAGCATGGAAAGAGTTGATGAAGCTACATCTATCCTATCAGAGATGCTGGTTTGCAATTTTTGGAAATAAAATATGTGGAACCAACAGGGACTATGACTGTGGAACAGATGATGGAATGCAAGCTTCATAACACAATGATGATTGATATAGCTTCTTCACTTAGCTACTTAGAATTTGATGAAGTTAAGGACTCCCCTAAAGCCTATGATATGTGGAATAAATTACAGGACATTCATGGAGGAGATTCAAATGTAAAGAGAGACAAAGAATAAATTCTAAGAGGACAATTTAACCAGATGAAAATGAAAGAGGGAGAAGACATTACAAGATACAGTGAAAGAATCAAGAAGGTTGTGAGTGCCATTAGAGCTGCAAGAGGAATAATTGAAGATACAACAGTGGTAAGAAAGGTACTAGGAAATTTACTTCCTATCTATGCTATTAGAGTTTCAGCTATTCAAGAGATGAGGTGCAATAAGGACATAACTCTAGATACATTAGTTGGAAGGCTTACAACTTTTGAGCTGGACAAGTTTGACAATTACTCTCCTAGCTCTAGGAATCTTGAGTCTATATTCAAAGCTAAAATAAACCTTGGTAAGAAGGATAGATACTCAAAAGGAAAGCATATTGAAAGTGAAAGTGATGATGAATCTGATGATGAAGATCTTGACATCATTGAAGCATTACTCGCAAGAAGATCCACAAAATGAAAATACAAAGGAAATATATCATTGATTTTTTTTTCATGCAATAAGGTTGGTCACATTACTGCAAAGTGTCCGAACAAAGAAGACAAACATGAGAAAAAGCTCAAAAAATTCAAAGATTTCAAGAACTACAAAAGATACAAGGATAAAGGTAATAAGTCTTTTTATATTGCTAAATATTCTAATAATGATGAAGAAGAAGATGAAATGGTTTATATTGCTATTAAGGATGAGTCAGACGAAGAAGATGAAAAGAAAACACTGTTCTCACACATCAATAAAAATAACACATGGATAATTGATAGTGGTTGTTCTCATCACATGAATGGTACAAAATTTGAACATCTTGAACACTATGATGGTGGGAGTGTCATTTTTTGGAATGATGAACCTTGCCCTGTGAAAGTAAAAGGTTGCATTACTCTGATAGAAGGAATAAAATGTGATAATTCTTATTGGGTTGAAGGATTGAGGAGAAATCTAATTAGTGTAGCATAGATAAACAACATTGGCTTCAAGGTGGAATTCATGAATGGTAAGGCCAAGCTCCTGGATGGTAAAGGGAACCTAGTCAGAACTGGCAGGCAAACAAAAGGTAATATATTCTATCTTGATCTCACTGAAGTTTCATGCTTTATTGCACAAGTAGAAGAAAGATGGTTATGGCATAAAAGGTTGTGTCACATAATTTTTTATAATTTGGTAAACCTTAGCAAGAATAAGAGAGTCAGAGGTATTCCTATTTTAAAGAAACCCGAGTTAGCAATATGCAAACAATATCAAATTGGAAAGATGAGCAAGACACGTTTCAAAAGCAAGAATTACAATACTGATGAAGTCTTGGAATTGGTACATACTAACCTATGTGGACCAATTGGGACAAGAATTTATACCAGAGAGAAGTATTTTATTCTATTTGTTGATGATCATAGCTAGAATGATGACTGTCATTTTTCTCAGAGAGAAATAAGAATCTTTTCAGACATTCAAATGGTATCTTGCAAGAGTTTAAAAGGAAACAGGAAATAAACTAAAATGCCTAAGATCTGACATAGGAGGTGAATTCATTTCTAACGAGTTCAATGAATTCTGTAATGAGAGATGAATCAAAAGACATGTATCTACCTTTGGTACACCACAACAAAATAGAATAGCAGAAAGAAGAAATAGATCCATTATTGATTGTGCCACAACCCTAATGATTGAAAAGAATGTTGTTACCAAATACTGGAAGGAGGCCATCAACACTACAATGTTCACCTTGAACCGAGTTCAACTAAAGAAAGGTAGTAACCAGACACCATTTGAATTATGGTATGGTTATAAACCTAATGTTCATTATTTCAAATATTTGGAAGTAGATGCTACATCTTGAAGGAAGCAAGAAATGGAAAACTAGATGCAAAAAGTGATGAAGGAATATTCATAGGAATATTCATAGCATACAAATATATGAATCTTACTACTCATAAAGTCATAGAAAGTGTACATGTCAAGATTGATGAGTTTGCAGAAAAATGTGAAGAGGAGAACACTAAAGAGCCTGAAGACTATAGGAACTTTATATATCAAGAACCTGATACTATACCTATGACTTGAGCAATGGTGATTGGACATTAGAACTATCAACCACTAAATATACTAGCACAAACTGTGCAACCTGAGTTGCAAACTGTGCAACCCGAGCTGCTGGTAGAAGAGACCAAGTAAGAGACAGAGGGAACCGAGCCTCAGACAAAGGAACCTGAGTCATAGACAGTGGAACTTGAGCATCAGACAGAAGAACAAGAAAGAATGTTTAAAAATGAAAGACCTAATGGATCAAGTCCAGAATCTAGACAGAAGGATCTAGTACTTTCAAAATATGTTAGAAGGAATCATGCACCTGAGAAAATAATTGAAGATCAGACAGAAGGTGTAATGACAAGGAAAAAACTCAAAGGTGCATGCTTACTAAGTGAATTTAAACCTAGAACTATTAAAGATGCATTAAATGATGAAATCTCGATAGAGGCAATGAATGAAGAAATTGAGTAGATATAGAAGAACAAAACTTGGACCCTTGTGCCTAGGCCAAAGGACAAGAATGTGATTGGAAAAAAGTGGGTTTTTAGAAGTAAGATAAATGAAAGTAGTAAAGTTTCTAGAAACAAGGTCAGACTAGTTTGTAAAGGATATGCTCAAGAAGAGGGTATTTATTATGGAGAAACTTTTTCTCCTTTCGCAAGAATTGAAGGAGTCAAAACTCTTCTGGCATATGTTGTGAACCGCCTCACAATAGGTTCTTAGTAATCATGCTCAAAGCTTCTCTTAGGAATAGTTTATTCAATCTAAGGATCACTTATCCCACCATGAGGTGCATTTAATTTGTCAACCCAGGGACGTATACTTGAAATGGTACAGTACAATATGTGCACTAATTTCCTTAAGGAGCCATTCTACCTATGCTGCAGGAATGTAAAATACATGAAAGGAATCTATACTAGGGCTGCAGGAAGGGAAAAACACTTAGTACTTACTAAAATGAATGCTACAACTTGCAAACTCTACTTAAATCTATTCTTTCAACCTAGAGCATTCACTATAGCTATCCTTATAGGTGTTGCAGGAACATTCACAAAGTATAATGTTGTAGGAGGAAACTAGAATCTTATATCTATAATACTGGAAATGCAGAAAGTAAATCTATTCTACTTCTACTCTTATCCACCTACCAAGTGGGCCCCCTTGGTTGGCTTCTTCTAATCTATGAACACAGAATATGAACCAAGAGTTATTTCATTATCTTTCAAAACTGATTACATGAGAATAAGACATGAAACTAAAAATGAACTTGCTGTGCAAGGTACAATCAAAACATTGTATTCCCTTCAAAAATCCAAACTTACAAAAAAACAGTCTCCTCCCTATAAATAGAGGATTGAATTCTTTATTCTAAAATAGAAAAGGAACTAACTAACTAAAACCGCACCAAAGAAAGAGAACAAGAAGCGCAATGGCCCATGATGTGCACAATGAAGTTTGGGCGATCAAGTCAACATGCTGGTAATACAGAGGGAATATAGCAGACCTACATTTATGCATTTCTAAAATAGTGGCTCTTGATTTGTGGCAGTCGCGTCTTTACATCATCCTTCAATGTTGTCAACCACTCCCAGTGACTCCTACTTCTTGGCAAGATTAGTTAATATGCAAAAGATATTCATGCAAGTAGCTTATCAAATTAATCCAGATGTTAGAAAACACATTCATATTATTATATGAAATACTGCAACATATATATAATATTGGCATAATATGACATATCTATTCCACCCCTGGCTTAATGGTTCTTTTCTGTACTTAACAAAAGTTCAACTGACTAAAAGTTCACAATTGTTCTGATAATACTTGAAAATAGAGTGCAAGGATTAATATAATAAAGATAGTAAAATAGGCTCATCATTTGCCCCTTGGCAAGCTGAATGCTTGTCCTCAAGCATTCTATCTTCTGGTAATTGCTCTGAAATATCCAACCTTTTTTCTTCCTCTCCTTTGGATTTTAAAGGTGTAATAGACCCCCCTTCTTCTCTCCCAGACACCCACTCTGTGATTTTCTTGAAGTTGGTCCAGTCTGTCAGTGTTGATGTCATACAAGGGCTAGAGGAGCATTGGTGGCTGCATGGTGAGTGGACACCAGAGTTCCTATCTAGTTTTCCTTCTAGCTGTATGTACTTTGGCACTCTTTGAATAGCTGCTTGGAGGTTGATAGTGTTAGAAACACTGAGAGGGGGGGTGAATCAGTGTTTATCTTATTAATTATATTTTAGCCAATTAAACATATATCGAATGTGCATCAAAGAAACATAACACAAGAACACATAACACATGATATGATTACGAAGAACCTTGATCAGAGGAAAACTCTAGTGGGGATTGATACCCACAAAATATTGTACTAGGTATAATGAACCTGTTAAAGTTCCTTTGCCCTGTTAGAAGCAGTCTTTACAATTTGTGTACAATGACCTGGTTAAAGGTCTGACCCTATTAGGAGTCTTTTAAGAAACCCTGTTAAAGGTATATGGCTCACTATCTAGGCTCACTACCCAATAAGATGAAGGCTACAACCCTTTGAATGTTAATATGCACTATATCAAAATGAATTATTGTAATGACACTGTTGTCTTATCAGTTCTGTGTGTGGCTGGATACTCTTACTCCTTTAAAGAGCTATATCATCTACTAACTTCATTATACTACTCATATGTAACTTCTTCTTACATAATAATCAACACTTGTAACATTACATTACATTACATTACATACTTATATCTTCAAATCCGAATAGGTGCGACCCAAAACATAACACTTAGTTAGCCTTAAAACAAAATATACAACACTTCTAAACAAGTTGGCTCAAGCGTATTTACTAAAAAATTAATTACATTAATACAAAATTATATCTAAAGGTGCTTAGCCATTACATTATAAAATCATACACGCTGATCAAATCTGTAGTCGGCTTCCATGCTCTGTTTCCTGGACTGCAGGTCTACTAATCTGTCTGTAACTTTTCTGTACTGATGTTTCATACTTTGTGCATTTGGATCTAGCATGTATATACACCATAGAGTGTATACCTAAGCACACATTCTCTGGTGTGATCTCTAACATGTGCGCTGATGTGTTGATCTCTGTATCTCTCTGTCTGTCCTATTTTTTGTACTTAGTTATTTTATCTTCTAAGTTATCTTTGACAGAAACTTAGTATGACTTTGTTGCCATTATTGACAACATAAAATAAGTCATGCTTCCTTAGGAAGTCAACTTTCCAATAATCTCCCCCTTCTTCATTTATGGCAACAAAGGAATGTGGCTAAGTTACTCAAAATGACTTCATACAAAAATGATTGTATATCATAATACTTTATGTTATATACATATATATATTTCCACATATACACATTCTATACTACTCCCCCTTTGACATTAATGACAAAGGTGTGCAAAAAATTGTAAGTCTTCAACATACTTACTCCATGTAGACTTTCGAGTACACAACTTGAAGAGATTGAATCTATTTCTGCCAAAAAATTTCATTGCATCAACTGTCTGAAGATGCGCGCATAATGCATATGTTAGTTTCTCCATTTTCATCAGATCCATGCAAGGACCTTGATCATATGTCACAATAGTGTTATCAATCTATTTTATATTCTCATTGAGGACTGCTAGAAATGGTGCAAGTGCATTTCTCAACTGTGCTTGCCTTACCCTTATCTTGCTGATTTCCAGTTTTGCCTTCTCAATTTTGTCCAGCTGACCTTGATAGACATTATTGCATATGTTCATATCTTTTGTCGAGGTTTCAACTGATTTTGTTATGTTATCCACCATTTCTCCTACTTCTGCTATCTTTTTAGTGTGCTTAGAGGTGAGCTTCACTTTATTCATATAGTTTTCTATGACTTTCTTTCCTTTATCTGCCAATTCCTTCAATATAGCCTGCCCAATCTTTAAGGAGTTCAGATCTAAGGTAAAGTTATTTACCAAGTCATTTAGTCTCTCCTTCTTGTATTCATCTTCTACAATCTTAGTAGCTGATTCTACTAGGCTTGTGAAATGTGTTTTGAAGTTTTCCAGTGTGCTATCCACATGTTCAACTGTTTGAACTTTAGTAACTTTCTTATCAGCAGGAACTAGTTCATTCAGAATGTTTATTGACTCCACAAAGTGAGGATTCTTCATAAAATGTTTCTCTTTTTCCTTTTCCATGGAAAGGACACTGATCTTGATGAGGCCATCTTCTTCCCATGGATCAAAACTTGTTGAGTTAGGAGTTAATCTTGACAACAATGAGGTGGATGGTTGAGTGGATGGTGAGAAAATGGTATTCTAACTTGTATCTACACATTCACTTTTGATATGACTTTCCTTTACTGGTGACTCATTAACTTGAGTATCTTTCTCTTTATCCAATTCTATTGGATCAATGAGAGGAACTTCATTTTGTTGTAGAGTTGTGTCATCAGTGTTCATTGCCTTGTTGTTCACAAATGCTTCATCAACTTTATCCATGTCATTATCAGAAGTTGTCATAGATATTTTTACATCATCAATTACTGTAGTGTTCTCTGAATCTTTAGCTATCTCAGAGGTTATTGTCACTGTGGGTGCAGAGACCTATGGTCTTGTCATGGGAACAATCTGAATTACTAGAGTTGTATCTTATTTGGGAGGAGCGGGAGTAACTTTTGCTGTAGGCACCGTTGGTGGATACATGTTTCTGTCCATAAAGACTTGTGCAAATGCCTTTTTAGTCTCCTTTCCAACCTGTTCATACTCCTTGTTCATTATTTGTAGAGTCCTTGTCTTACTGCGGAGATGAGGCTTTACTATATCTAACAGAATAGCCTTCTAATCATGTGAACAAACAAGAAGAAGAGTATCCAAATTTTCTTCTCTAATCTTCAAGTCCTCTTCTATATCTTGTCTTTTCATGATCTCCAACAAGTTCCATAACTTATACGGTATTACTGTCTTGAGTTCAAGAACTGATTTCTTAAACTTGATCATATGAGATATGACCATAGAGTGTATCTCCATTTTGTCAATTTCTTGGTACTTTTCATAGACTTTCGATAATGTATCTAATCTCCCTTCATTAACTATCTTGTTTCTTAAAACATTTAGACTAGGTCTAAATCCTACCTCAGGTGGAGCCTGAACATTCTTAGCTTTTCTCAGAGTAGATCTTGAGGATGGGTGATTTGTAGGTGCTTGCTTCCTTCCTCTAGGTTTCTTGCTAGGTACAAAAGGTGGAGATGTGTCTAGATCAATGGTGGTAGTAGGCGCAGAGGTATTCTCCTCATTTTTTCTTCTGCCTCTTCTTCTGAGTTACTTCATTTTTCTTAATTTCTTTAGCAATTTTAACTTCTTTTGCCTTGTCCAATTCTTCTTTTGTGACTTTGTGAGCTTTCAGTATGTTAGATGTAGTTCTGGATGGTTTCCTTTTGTTGACAACAAGGTGTAGTTCAATATCCACTTCATCAGTCTTTTCTCTGTAAGTACCCCATCTAGGTTCATTAGGGTCTTTAGGTGCAGATAATAGGACTTGTGCATATCCTTCTAATACATGATCTTCTACTTCATACCCTAGTGGATGAATTCACTTAGTTCTAGGCTCAACAGCCTCCATGCATATGCAATATGTCTCTACCATAAAGCATATTGTATCCCTGTATTTCTCAACTATCTTCTCAGATAGTCTAAACCTGCTGGACAATTTGACCCTAAATATCTTTATATCCATATCCATTTTATCTCTTACACTGCTTTCTACTGTAGCCTTAAGAGATATCTGAGTCATTGTAGGTTTTCCTTTGTCTAGATAAAGGTATGCAACCTTTCCAACTATATGGTGATACAAATAGATGATCAGAGATCCAAACCTGAATGTTTTGCTTCTATCATGCTTGATGATTCTGATATTGTCAATCAACTGACCATGAAAGATCTCACAAAGGTTGTATTGAGTGTTTTCCTTTACTATCCTGATAGCTGCAAGGAATGTTGCTATAGAGACACTATCCTGATAGCTGCAAGGAATGTTGCTATAGAGACACTATTCAACCTGCTTGCATGTTAATACTTATATCCAAGTATCATTGTTAAGAGTTTAATGTCATCTTCTTTGATAGGATCAATTGTCATTCCGCGCCTATCACTCCTTGACAAACAAACCTTCTCAATTTGTTTCTTGACATCCTTACCAGTGGGAAACACTGGTCCAGTCATTGAAAGTCTAGTTAACTGATGGATCAACTCTACGGTGATACAAACAGGGACATAACCAATCCAAAAGAGATCATCATGAATTTTGCTTAACAAAATATTTACCCATTCTGGTTCTTCAAACTCATGCACATTCGAATATTCCAAAATAGGGTTATCTTGTAGGTGTGCGAACTCATCCTTGAATTTGAAGTCTGAATTTAACATTGATGCCATATGAGAAGAAATATAATCATCTCCTAATGATTCCTTCTTACAGTAGATGTAAGCGCAGATATCTTCCATGTGAACAATGCCAAGTGGGGTTTTGGAGAAAGCCCCTTCCACATCATCCAGTATGGATTTGAATGGATGCTTCTTAAATATAAATCTTTTCCTCTCTGCTATGTCAAACACAATTGGAGTTGCCATACTTACTTGGTGTTTTCTTATGTATGTTTTCCATGAAATTATGAAACGATGCGATGGCTAGAGCTTCATTTCAAACTGATTATCCATTTGCTCCAACTGCCAAAATATTATGCCTTCCTACTTTGATGTCTTAATGCTCCAATTCTCTTCAATTTTTATCCTCCTGAATGTAAATGTGAGAATGATTGACCGCGAACTTCTTTTTATACAATCTGCCACATTTAATACTTGCAACCATACATAGAGATTTTCAAATTTTGATCCCGATGCAATTTAGATAATGCGTGAATGCATATAGCTGTAATCTATGCTTTTAACCATGAATCCAAAGGTGCATACTCTAAAGTGAGTACACCAACTGCACAGGGGTTCTGAGCTAGAATAGCTCCCCCTAAGACCAAGAAGGTCTATTCAAGCAGAAGTAGAGGGTGCATCCACTGAGGATGCATCAACTACTTTGTCAAAATTCTTGTCATTCTTTACTTCACCCCAAATTTTTCTTGAATCTTCATTTGTATTGACAAACTTGACATCTCCTTTCTCTTCAAATAGTGACTTGTTAGGTTCATCTTTCTTCTGAGTTTTGGATTTACAAAACTTTGAGATGTTTCCTGCCTTTCCACATGTGTGATAGATGATAGGAGGTCTGATGCTTTTCTTCATCATGTTGCATTGCTTTGTTGTGTGTCCATTGTAGTTGCATATCTGACATGTAGTGTTCTGCAGAATCTTTTGAGGTTGATTTCTCTGATTGTTTTGATTCATTCTTCTCTGATTTTGTTGTGACTGAGTTCTGCAATGTATAGCCCTGTGACCAAATTTATTACAAGAGAAACAATAACCATTAAAAAGGTCTTACCTTTTTACAATCTCTTGCCAAATGCCCATGTTTATTGCATGCATAACAAGTTCTATTAACTTGCTTGATTTCCCTTTTAGGTGAGTTTGTTTTAACCTCTATAGTATCTTCAACTTTCTTAGCTTGTGAAGATGCTTCAAGTGTTCTCTCTCTCTCTCTCTCTCTCTCTCTCTCTCTCTCTCTCTCTCTCTCTCTCTCTCTCTCTCTCTCTCTCTCTCTCTCTCTTGTGATGATTTGACTTCATCTTGTGCTGTAGTGAATCCAAGACCAGTAGTGTCACCTTTCTGCCTTTGTGCATTAAGTTGAGATTGAATCAAATCTGAACTTGTGTGAAGTTTATCAATTTTATACTTTAATTTTGTTAATTCAGATTCTAGCTTCTTCTTTATGTTTTCCAATTCCAGAGTTCATCTTCCAATTGCTTGCTTTCTTTGATCTTGTCTTCAAAGGTGTTCTGGCTTTTTGTAAGCTGTTCCTGCAGATCTTCAAGTTTATCCTTTAGAGATTTATTCTCTTCATTAAGCTTTTTGACCATTTATCCTAGATCACTTGTAGAAAAATCTTTCAGATCTTTTCTAAGTCTTTTAATAATTATTTGAGAGCCATCATTTTTCAATCTTAGTTCTTCATTTTCCTTCTCAGATCTATCAAGATCTCCAAGAGCTGCTTCAAGAATCTTTTTCAAATGTTTTTCTTCAGCTGAGTCCATGATCTCCTCAAGTGGTTAAACTTTCTTTCAGAGGACCAGAGCTCTGATACCAATTGTTAGAAACACTGAGACGGGGAGGGGGAATCAATGTTTATCTTATTAATTATATTTTAGCCAATTAAACATATATCAAATGTGCATCAAAGAAACATAACACAAGAACACATAACACATAACACATGATATGATTATGAAGAACCTTGATCAGAGGAAAACTCCGGTGGGGATTAGTACCCACAAAATATTGTACTACGTATACTGAACCTGTTAAAGTTCCTTTGCCCTATTAGAAGCAGTCTTTACAATTTGAGTACAATAACCTGGTTAAAGGTCTGACCCTATTAAGAGTCTTTTAAGAAACCCTGTTAAAGGTATATGGATCACTTCCTAGGCTCACTGCCCAATAAGATGAAGGTTACAACCCTCTGAATGTTGATATACACTATATCAAAATGAACTGTTGTAATGACACTGTTGTCTGATCACTTCCGTGTGTGCGTGGATTCTCTTACTCCTTTAAAAAGCTATATCATCTACTAACTTCATTATACTTCTCATCTATAACTTCTTCTTACATAATAATTGACACTTGTAACATTACATACTTATATCTTCAAATCCGAATAGGCGCGACCCAAAACATAACACTTAGTCGGCCTTAAAACAAAATATACAACGCTTCTGAACAAGTTGACTCAAGTGTGTTTACTACAACATTAATTACATTAATAAAAACTTATATCTAAAGGTGCTTAGCCATTACATTATAAAATCATACATGCTGATCAAATCTGTAGTCGGCTTCCATGCTCTATTTCCTGGACTGCAGGTCTACTAATCTGTCTATAACTTTTCTGTACTAATGTTCCATACTCTACACATTTGGGTCTAGCATGTATATAAACCATAGAGTTTATACCTAAGTACACATGCTCTGGTGTGACCTCTAACACATGCGTTGATGTGTTGATCTCTGTATCTCTCTGTCTGTCCTATTTTATGTACTTAGTCATTTTATCTTCTAAGTTATCTTTGATAGAAACTTAGTATGACTTTTCTGCCATGATTGAAAACAAAAAATAAGTCATGCTTCCTCAGGAAGTCAACTTGCCAATAGATAGGACTATGTGGTTATGATCTCTTCAATGTCTTGAATAACCTACTCCATCTACTTCTGGCTCCGTTCAGGGCTCTCTGAAAGACAAAGTAAGATAAACCATCATACTTTGCATAAACCTCTATTCTAATCCTGAAAAGTTTGTCCCTTGTTTCTTCCTTAATTTTTCCATAAGTCAAATTGAGCCAATCTATGAAGAGAGTAGCTGGCTTGCTGCTCTCTGCTCTTAATGGTAATGGATTTGTTTTCTCCTGTTTCCTATAATTTTCCAACTGTCTATCATAGTTTGCTTCATTGTGCATCCAAGACATTAATGCCCTTAGGTGGATATCCCCTATGTAGAGTAGAGGATTCCACTCAGTCTTAGCTGGGATAATGAAGTTATGCATGTATAGTTCACAGAGTAGATTTTGTTGCCATGAGGGAAGAGTCTGATAAAGACCATAAAATTCTTGGGCTGACTTGAACTCAAAATCAATATCTTTGATGGTCATCATTAGCTGGAACAAGAGGAACTGTTCCTTCAAACAGAGGGTATAGACCCTAGGAGGTGGCCTACATGCAATGATTTGATCAACCAATTTGAGGGCATGATCCATTTTCTTTTTTTTTGTTTTGCCAGTTGTTCTTTCAATTATGTAATTTCTTTCTCTTGCTCTCTTATGACCTTCTTTAGTTTCTTCTTTTCTTCTCTCCATAGAGTTGTTGTTAACACATACTTATTATGCAATCCAAAAAGAAGTGTTTGTAATGTGATCGGGCCATAATCTTATGTCTAATTTCTTTGCCTCCTCGGTTTCTTCCAAGACTTCTCTAAGAAACTTACTAACCAAATTATTTTGTAGGGCACTAAGGTAGTTTCTGCATAGGCTGACTGATGGATTACTGAGGCATTTTCCTCATTAATGACTGGAATGTCCTGATGGATTTCCTAGAAACTATTTTGAAAAACACCAGGTTCAGCTTCATAAGTTTTTGCGGAGTGCGGAGGAAATTTTGGAACTGCAGACTGATTTGGGGAATCATCTAGAATTATTTGCACATTGGTTTGTTCATTAGATTGCATAGGAGAAGTGGTTTGGCTTATGGAGGATTCCCTAGGGAGATGTCCTCTCATTCTGGGACTCCTTTGCATAGGGGTCTCCACAATTTCTACAACCTTTTCTTTAGTAGTCTTCTTCAGCTTCTCAGCTGCAGGAGTAGCTGTTGTAGGAACCGGCTTCCTTTTATTCCATTTTGAAGAAGTAGGGATTTGTGGTTTGGCTGCAGGAACTGAAGGTTCTTCCTCTAATTTTTCATTTTCCTTTGGTTTGGGAAGAAGTAGGTACATTTCTCTCATGAGCAGGTAAGGGCACATTTCCTTGAAGATTTATGGTTTATACCCCTTGGGTATCTTTTTTAACGACTGGGTCAGTTAGTATAACATTATCATGCCCAATTTGTTCATTACGGTTAACCGGTGGTTGTAGGGTTTTTCTCTAGACAAACTCCAACCATGCCATAGGAGAAGCATCCCTAAGAGATCTTTCTATTAATAGTTTAATTAGGGCATGGTGGGTAATAGAATTTGTATTCCCTTTTTGGGTCTCCTCAGCACTAATGAATAGCATGTTATATACAAAATTTGGAACATTTACTGGTAGATTATGCCTCACATAACTTAGTAATTTCAAATGATGTGTGTGTAAATTGGAAAATATCCCTTCACATGTGAAATACCTTATAATGTGCATGGCCAACTCATTATATGGTGGAGGGATATACATTCTCTTGCAACCCTATTTGGTAATCTCCAAAGGAGGATCACCTGGTAGGGTGAGCTGAGCCCTTGTTGATCTAGCATCATGAACATTAGGGTAATGTTCTCCAACCATTGGTAATCCATTAAATTTTGCAATCTTCTCCTCTATCGTGACCACTACTAATCCCCACAAATTTGCCTAACCTTCTTCAAATGTACTCACAAATTCCACTGCTGAGTCTTCATCAAATTCTGTTAACCTTAGGAAATACCCTTACGAGCCGCATGCATTGAATCTTATGACTGCTTCAACATCTGAGAGTAACACACCATGTGCTATTGGCTCATGTCTCTATAACTGGCCTCCCATCTATGCTTTTCTAATTTCAATCTATCTTCTTAGCAGTAGGTAGATGCCTTATTCCTTATTTGAATTTCAGACTACAAGGACTATGAGCTTTCTCCTTAATTTCTCTATTTTTCTTGGCATGAACAATGGTGATGAATTAAATCAGGAGATATTATAATATTTACTGTGGGTTGTCACTTAACTTAATTATAAGTCACATCAAGTCTGACAACCATGGAGGATTCAGGAATAAAAGTACAACAATTGTGCGATATAACACTTAGAACTTTAATGAGGCAAGGATAAGTACATATTTGAAGTGACATGAAATCTTTCAAGCGTAAATAGAAATGATAGTTTGGAATTAATACACTTCCCTCCCCCTACTTAACATTGGCAAGTGTCCACACTTGGCAGACATGGCACGAGGCATGGAACTGGCGTAATGCCGTAATGATATATGTATTGCAGTACTAGATACAATTATCGAAATCTATGTGCTAAAAGTGGAAAAAAATTGAAAAGCATGTACCTGTCATTCAATCTTTTCACATGCCAGAAAAGGTGGTGAGAGTGGTATGAAAGTGGTAGTGACTTACGTGAATGTACCCAGCTGCTTATTGAAATCTTTTAAAGGAAAAATGATGATGACATGGAAGGTCGGTGGGTGGTAGATTAAAGAAATGAGATGAGTTGGAAAGAAGAAATAGAAAGTGAATGGAGGAATGTACTTCATGTAAACATGAAGCGTTTATTATGGACATGCTTGATGGATTTTCACTGAAGAGCTGCAGGATGAAAGTTCGCACCCTCTGCTGCCGGAAGTGTTACCTGTTGCTCGTTTAATTCTTGTTGTTTGAATTTTTGCAGGAAGTCTTCTTTTGTTCGGGGTTGGTGATACAACTTTAGTCGATGTCCATTGACTAGAATCTTGAAGTGTACTAGATCAATTTTGGTCAACTAGACGGCTCCATTGGTGAAAACATGGCTAATTTCATATGGCCCCAGCCATCTTGTTTGCAACTTGCCTAGTATTTCCTTGAATCTTGAATCATACAACAATGCCCAGTCTCCAACTTGGAATTGTTTTCTCTTGATATGCGAGTCATGCAATTGCTTCCTTTGTTTCTGGACTAGTTAATTTATCTCTAGTGAAGATTTATGCATTTCATCCAGGGAATTGAGATGTAGTAATTGTTCCTTCGGTACTGTAGGAAGATCGATATTTAACTACAGTGTTGTCCTTAGTATTTTGTGTTCAAATTCAACTGGTAGTATAGCTATTTCTCCATATAATAGTGCAAATGGAGTGAATCATGTAGTGGTCTTCCAAGTTGTTCTATACACCTAGACAGCTTCTGATAGTCGGCTGCTCCAGTCTCGACGATGCAGATGAACTTTCTTTTTTAAGATGGCTTCTATTTCCTAATTTGTAACTTCATCCTGTCCATTGGCTTGAGGGTGATAAGGGCTGGACTTCCTATGTCTGATATGGTATTCTTTCATGAACTCTGTTATTAAATTGGAAGTGAATTTGGTGCCTTGGTCAGTTACAAGTTCTCTCGATACTCTATATCTTGTGAAAATCTCATCATACAAAAATTCTACAACTTTATGGTCTTAGGCTTGTTTCATAGCTTTTACTTCGACCCATTTGGTCAAATAATCAGTGTACACCAGGATGTAAGATTTCCCATTGGATGGAGGGTCTATTGGAAAAATGAAGTCCATACCCCATTTATCAAATGGGGTGACCACCACTTGTAGATTTAATGGAATTTCATCATATTTAGTCGGTCGGCCCATTCTTTGACATTTGTAACATTTTCTTGTATTGTCGGCTGCATCCTTGTGAAGTGTAGGCCAATAATATCTAGTTGTTAAAATCTGTTGGGTTCTTCTTTTTTCTGCAAAGTGTCCCCCACACGGTTCATCATGATAGGCATGAAGAATTTCATATGTCTCATCTTCTCTCACACATCTACGCATTACTTGATCAGGTCTAGTGTAAAACAACATGTTATCAATCCAAGAGAAATTAAAACTTTTTTCAACAAGTAGTCTTCTTTCTTTGTAAGAAAAATGTGTTGGAACTTTGTTAGCTGCAAGGTAATTAGTTATGTCAGCATATTACAGACTTTGGATAGCAATATGAAACAAATACTCATCTGGAAATGCATCATCTATTAGAGTAGTATCTTGTTCTGTATGGTGGATTCTTGATAGATAATCAGCTACTACATTTTCCTTGCCAGGCTTGTCAACTATAGTAATGTCAATTTTTTGCAAAAGAAGAAGCCATCTTGCTAACTTGCCTATGATAGCAGGTTTGTTCATGAGATATTTTATTGTTGCATGGTCAGCATAAAAAAAATAGGATAGCCAGTTATGTAATGATGGAATTTTTTCAAGGAATATACTACTACTAGTAATTCTTTCTCTGTCACTGTATAGTTTAACTCTGGTCCATGGGGGCTTTTGCTAATGTAGTAAATTGCATTTTCCAGGTTACTAGACTTTTTTCCTAGGACAACACCTATTGTGTAGTCTGAAGCATTTGTATGAATGTGTAATGGAAAAGTCCAATCAACACCCCTAAGTATGGGTACAGTGGTTAACAGTTTCTTAAGCTGCAGGAATGATTCATCACATTCTTTTGTCTAATTAAATTTAGCCTCTTTAGTAAGAAAAGTATACAGAGGAATAGATATTTGACTAAAATTTTGGATAAACCTTCTATAGTAGCCAGCATGTCCTAGGAAAGACCTAACATCTTCTTGCTTTATAGGAATAGGCAATGTTAGAATTACCTCTATTTTTGCAGGATCTACCTGGATTCCAGCTTCAGATATGAAATGTCCCAGCACTATGCCTTCTTGCATCATCATGAAACATTTTTCACTATTGAGAGACAAATTTTTTTCCTAACATCTGATTAGCACTCTTTCCAAATTCTTCAAGGATTCCTCAAAGGTTACTCCATATGTAGTAAAGTCGTCCATATATATCTCCATACAATCATGTGATATATCAACAAAAATTCTGATTATAGCTCTCTGGAAAGTAGCTGGTACATTGCATAGGCCAAATGGTAATATAGAATAGGAATATGTACCCCAGGGGCATGTAAATTTAGTCTTCTCCTGATCTTCTAGAGCAATGTTTATTTGGTTGTAACCACTGTATCCGTCCAGAAAGGAGAAATATTTCTTACGAGCCAGAGTGTCCAGGACTTGATCAATAAAGGGTAAAGGAAAATGATCCTTATTTGTGGAATTATTCAACTCTCTATAATCCACACATATTCTCCATTTCCCCCTTTCTTAGATACAATGACTAACGATGATACCCACTTGCTATCAAATATTGGATAGATGAAACCAACATCTAGTAATTTTTGTAATTCACTTTTGACTATCTCTCTCAATGCTAGATGTATCCTTCTTTGAGGTTGGCATAGTGGTAATATTCCATCATTAATGTAGATCCTATGGGTACAAAGCTTTGGGTTCAGTCCTAGCATGTCTCCATTATTCCAAGTAAAGGATTTCTCATGCTTACACAAGAGTTTAGTTAACAGTTCCATTTGTTGAGGTGGAAACTTGTTGTTTACATGGAGATTATGACTAGGGGAAATTTCCATAGTAGTTGTTAGCTGTACCATTGACATCTCAGGTACTGGGTTTGTAGCTATTTCACATGGTAACAATTGGCTAATTATTTCAGGGCTTGCTGGAAAGACACAGCCTTCATAGGTACATAGTTGCAGAATAACACTTTCAGAAATATCTTTTTCTGCTATACACTCATTGGTAAGAATACTCTATATTACATCATATTCCTCTTGCATTTTCAAAAAAAACCGTCTATGCATCATCATAAGCTGAGAAACAAAATTGACCTCTTCTTCCTCATCTCCTAGTTCTAGCCAAATGGGATCCTTCAAATCTAGCTGAGGCTGGGTAGGAGGATAGAGTGCTATTTTCTTTATTGCATGGCCATTTGAAATTGTCATACCCCTTGATTTGAAATTTATTTTTGCATTAGTGGTGGCTAACCAAGGTCTCCCCAGGGTGACTAGATAACCAGCAAAGTTTACTTTTGGTGATAAGATGAGAAAATCAGCAGGGTATTCCTATGAGTCTAGGGTAACTACCACATCTTCTACAATACCATCTGGAGTAACTGTTGAACTATCAGCAAGTTGTAATATTGTTGGTGTTGTTCTTAAGCCTTCTATACTTAGTCTATGCATTGTATCTTTGTTCATCACATTAATGGCTGCCCCCAAATCAACTAAAGCATTTGTAACAGATTGTCCATTAATTATCAAGTCAACTACTAGACTTCTAGGGTCTGAATACTTGGGTATAACTACCTTCCCCAACATGATATCCACAAGTTTCCCTATGACATGAACTATTTGAGGGTCTTTCTTCTTCCTCCCAGGCTTTTTAAGGTATGCATCCTTAATTTCTTTCCCATAGATAGGAACGTCTTTGATAGCTTGAAACAAAGGTATTTGGATATGCATATTTTTTAGCTACTCAAGAATATCAAAAGGCATTTCCTCTTGGGATATATATTTTTCTATTTTGAGCCTTTGTGGAAAAGGAGGTTCAATTGAGGTTTCATCATCAGTTTTGCTGGATTTTTGAGTTGATTGGGTGGTATTTTGCAATATAGCCTCTGGAAGAGGTACTGATGCTGCAGGAGTGTCTGCAACTTCTATGATAATAGGATGCTTGGGTGCAGGCACAGTAGTACCTAACCTCAGATGTATGTCAAATATCTCTAGAGCGTAAGAAGGATACTGCTGTGTATCAGTAGTATACATTGGCTGCTACTTTTGCTTTCTATTTGGATTTGGTTACGGCTGAGCAGGCAATTGCATTTTCTTTGGATTTGGGCTAGTGGCCAATGGAGGCGGAATTATTCCAGGAGGTGGCACTGGTGGTGGTAATTGTGGAAAAGAAGGATTTTGGTTAGGCCACTCTAGAGGTCCCCTCCATTGATTATTTTTCTATCAATTCCCTTGCGGTGGTTGTCATTGATTTTTTTGGTTAGGCCATTGGTTATTTTACTAGTTAGGCCACTAGTTATTTTGCTGGTTAGGCCACTGGTTATTCCAGGTTGGCTGAGAGTACTGAGGAATATTCTGATAACTTTGGTTTTGCCATTGACTATTATAAGGATTTGAAAATTTTAATGGGTCCTAAGGCATACCTTGTCATGGTGCCCATGGACAACATTGAGCAATGAAGAACACTTGCTCATTATATCCTTCTATCTTCCTGTACTTAGTAGGCAAATGTTGATTTTCCCGATTTGCCACCAGCTTGCACTCGTAGTCTTTCTTTTGTTTTCGGCAATGAGGGAAATATTTAGCCAACTGAAATTCAGTATCTACATGTTTCTTCTTGGCAGTCATGGTGTCAAGATGTGTGGAAACATCATTAATGATGTCTTTCTTGAAATATTCTAGCAAGTTAGATATCTCCAACTTAGAAATGCCTGAACTACTACCTTTAATTGTTGTAAACTGATATCCTCTGCTTTTCTTCCCAGTTGATCTGGAGTAGTTGAGATAGATTTTCTTGAGATCATCCCAAGAAGATTTAGATATGTCCCCACCAGCCATGAGGTCCAATGCTTCCAGATAGCTGTCATTCACTCCTCTCAAGAAGACTAGTTTCTGTGAATCCTTTGCCAGAACATGTTGGGGATTCTTCTCCATGGTGTATAAAAAATGTGAAACATAGTCATCCAAAGTTTCATCCTCCTTCTGCGACATTCTAAAAATTCCATCTCCCCTTGGGTCACTCCCCTTGCAATATTCTTTGTATTTCTATAGAAATAGGGTTTGCATCTCATCCCATGTGCCTGCTGCATTTTCTCCTAATCCCATGAACCATCGTAAGGCTGACTCTTTTAGTGTTGCTGGAAATAGCTTGAGTTTATGGGCATCAGTGTTATATTCAAAGCTATGATAGAGGATGTCAAACTCGAACAAAAAGGTGTCAGGATCTTTGGTTATCAGACCATAAAATTTTGGAAGTGCAGCTAAGGGTATATTCTTGGGGTTAGCATTATTTATAAAGCTGGTAGAGGAAATGGGAAAGTAGGGTGTGCCATTACTGGAGGTATTAGGGGTGGTACTTGTTGTTGGAAAGGAATATTAGCCACAAGATTGTTATTAGCAGGTGTGTTTGGGTCAGAATTATCAAGAAAGCTAGCCAAGATTTTAGCAAAAGGCCAAAGACCACTTATATAAAAATACTCTTCTCTAGCGGTAGATGTTGTAGGAAACTCAGGACTTGTGTCAACAAAAGGCAACTCAACTTCTTCAGCTTGCTCATTCAAATTCCCAGGTTCTCCTAGAATAAATCTGCCATATTCATCTCTTCTTCTTCCCCTTCGATGCATGCAAATGAATTCTTCACATTGGTGAAGCAAACTTAGGACCACAAACCATTAAACTAACTAAAAGACTCATAAGGTTTCTTAGCTTGACACCATCCCCGACAGCGGCGCCAAAAATGAACCTCCTCACAATAGGTGCTTAGTAATCATGCCTAAAGCCTCTCTTAGGAATAGTTTATTCAATCTAAGGATCACTTCTCCCACCATGAGGTGCATTTAGTTATTCAATCTAGGGACGTATACTTGAAATGGTACAACACAATATGTGCACTAAGTTCCTTAAGGAGCCATTCTACCTATGCTGTAGGAAAGTAAAATACATGAAAGGAATCTATACTAGGGCTGCAGGAAGGAAAACACACTTATTCCTTACTAAAATGAATGCTACAACTTGCAAAATCTACTTAAATTTATTCTTTCAACCTAGAGCATTCACTATAGCTATTCTTGCAGGTGTTGCAGGAAGATTCACAAAGTACAATGCTGGAGGAGGAAACTATAATCTTATATCTATAATGCTAGAAATGCAGAAAGTAAATATATTCTACTCCTACTCTAATCCACCTACCAAGTGGACCCCCTTGGTTGTCTTCTGCTAATCTATGAACACAGAATATGAACCAAGAGTTATTTCATTATCTTTCAAAACTGATTACATGAGAATAAGACATGAAACTAAAAATGAACTTGTTGTGCAAGATACAATCAGAACATTGTATTCCCTTCAAAAATCCAAACTTACAAACAAATAGTATCCTCCCTATAAATAGAGGATTGACTTCTTTATTCCAAAACAAAAAAGGAACTAACTAACTAAAACCGGGCCAAAGAAAGAGAATAGGAAGTGCAACGACCCACGATGTGCACAATGAAGTCTGGGAGATCAAGTCAACATGTTGGTAATATAGAGGGAATATAGAAAAGCTACATTTATGCATTTCTAAAATAGTGGCTCCTGATTTGCGGCAGTTGTGTCTTCTGATGCCATGATGGCTTATCCACACGAAGTTGGTCTTTAGATCCTCCTTCAATGTTGTTAACCACTCCCAGCAACTCCTACTTCCTGGCAAGATTGGTTAGTATGAAAAAGATATTCATGCAAGCAAATTATCAAATTAATCCAGATGTTAGAACACACATTCAGATTATTATATGAAATACTGCAACAAATATATAATATTGGCATAATATGACATATCTATTCTACCCATGGCTTAATGGTTCTTTTCTATACTTAACAAAAGTTCAATTGACTACAAGTTCACAACTATTCTGATAATACTTGAAAACAGAGTGCAAGGATTAATATAATAAATATAGTAAAATAGGCTCATCATGTTGCACATAAAGGATACAAAGTATATCAAATGGATGTGAAATCTTCATTTTTGAATGGAATCCTAGAAGAAGAAGTATAGATTAAACAACCTAAAGGATTTTTTGATCCTAGCAGAAGGAATATGGTTTGCAAGCTGCACAAAGAATTGTATGGACGGAAGTAAGCACCCAGAGCCTTGTATTAAAGACTGCATAGCTATCTAGTAAGTATTGGATTTCAGAGAACCAATTATAACAGTAGCCTATACATCAAAGAAGGACCACATAACAAAATACTATTAGCTGAGATATTTTTTGATGACATATTATTCACTGGTTATGATGACCTATGTAAAGCATTCTGTGTATCTATGAGTAAAGAATTTCAGATATCTATGTTTGGTGAGATCAAATTCTTTGTTGGACTACAAGTACATCAAATGAAGGATGGTCTCTACATTACACAATCAAAATATATCAAGGAGATACTTAATAAATTTGGTATGGAAGATTCCAAACCTATTGGAACACCCATGTGTGTTGGACAGAAATTGTCTAAGGATATTGACTCAAAAGAGATAGATTATACCAACTATAGATCCATGATTGGAAAATTGAAATATGTTGTTCACAATAGACCTGATATTGCATTGGTAGTTGGTATTGTTGCAACATTTTCAGATAATCCCAGAGACAATCACCTAATGGAAATCAAAAGAATTCTGAGATAACTGAAGGGTACTGAAGACTATGGTTTATGGTATAAGAAAGGTGGAAACTTTGATTTAAAGGCATTCACTGATGTTGATTGGGATGGAAGTGTCGATGACAGGAAATGCACCAGTGGTGGAGCTTTATTTCTTGGAAAGAGGTTAGTGTCTTGGACTAGCAAGAAACAGAATTGTATCTCTTAGTCTACAGCAGAAGCAAAATATGTTGATGTAGCAGTGAACTATTCAAACATCATATGGATCAAGCAATTGTTGTCAGGAATGAATGAAGAATTAAAAGAACCAGTTATTATCTACTGTGAAAACACGAGTTCCATTAACATTTCAAAGAATCCTATGATGCACACCAAAACCAAGCTTATAGCAATAAAGTATCATTTTGAGGGAATTGGTACAGAATAAAGAAGTAAGGTTGGAATATGTGAATACTAAAGAACAAGTTGTAGACATATTCACCAAACCTTTACCTAAGGATGCATTCTTGTATCTTAGAGGAAAGCTAGGGGTGCTTCCCCTAACTAAAGCTCACTAAAATAAAGTTTAGTGATGCATCAACCCAAGCAATAGTGAAGATCTATTAGTTGATGCAGGTACATCAGAGCACATTGTAGATTAATTAGTACATTCAGGTACATTACAATTACAAAGTGAAATAGTATTGACTATTTCTATTTAGTATATGAGAAGATGGAGTCTTACAAAATAAAGATAAGCAACTTATGGAGTCTTTGGTATCTATTGTCAAAGAGGGAGAGTTTTCTATACTACATAAGAATAAGACAAAAGACGGAGAGTTTCATTCAACACAAAAGATAATACAGTAAGAGGGAGATTTTGATGTTAGAGGGATTTTTGGACGAGAATCAGAATGAAGCTAAGGAAATTAAAGAAAAAAAATTGTTGCTCTACAATTCTTTGTATTATGGCATGTTGTGTTTCCATCAATGCCAAAGAGGGAGATTGTTGAAGACAATTATTCAATTGTGTATTGTCATTGATGTTACACATGTATATACATTTATGTAGTGATGTTACACAAATGTATACATTCAGACCGAGCGCAGTTGATGAATAGAATGAGTTATTTTAGTGGTGACCAAGTTCAGTCGGGTATTGAAGAAGTTCAGTGTTGACTGAGTCACTCAAGCATTTCATTCATGGTTGGGCATTCAGTGGAAACTGACTAACAATGATATACATTCTATAATTAATTGATTATATGAGGCCAACTGAATTTTGATTTATTATTTAGAAGTATATTCAAGCCGACTTGACAAGGCTCATCATATATATGAAAGGTCAAGTTTGGATTGAATGTGTGTGAGTGGAGGAGCAAGTACAAAAGAAGAAGTGTGGAATTCTGTGACATGAAGAGTGAAGGTGAAATCAGATAGGATTCTGCTTGAGTACAGATCACTCAGAGCTGCAATAGAACATCTGATCAACAAGGATCTAGTCATAATCAGAATAGAGATCTGAATCAAAAAATATAGTTGCTTACACATACAGGTTAATTTATTGTTACCTTCTAACAATTGTAGCAGTGATCTCAAATCTCTTAACAGAGTAGACTTAACAATATTTTTGTAAATCCTCTCACAAGGTAGCATTTTTATGTTGAAGTGTTGAAGACCTCTATCAAGGCCACTCCTCACATGGTGATTAAATACCTTAACAGGGTCACACCTAACACTGTGTTATTGTAACCTTTAACAGGGTTGGCTCCTAACAAGGCTCACTTCAGAAGAGGGAAAAATAGTAACTAGTTACATTGGTGGTTTTTCCCATATTGGGTTTCCACGTTAAATCTTAGTGTCACCTATGTATATTTTATTTGTTTCATGCATTATGTTTTTGCACTTAATCACTGAAGTATAATTGTGTTGGATATTATAAAGATTGCTTTGACACCCAAGTTACAAAAGAATATCTTAATTGACCGAGTAAGAGTGTTAAAGCATTTAAGATATCTAAGGGACAAAGGATTTGTTTTTGGAGTAAGTGATTCACCCCTCCCCTCTCAATTACTTATCTCATTTCCAACACATCATATCCTTCATCTATTTTGGGTCCTCATATCCCAAAATTTGCATTTTCTCCTTCATCTGCTTAAAAATCCTCCACTCTACAACTCCACAACCCTTAAAGGTGTGTGTCAATGATGATCTTTCCAACTCTTCCATCCATTTATCCACAAGTCTTCCAACCTCCCATCCGTTATCCATAACTCCTTCTCCATCCTCCCATACCATTGATCCCATCCTTTTCATAAATCCTTATCCCTCCCCATCTCCCCCAATCCATTTTATCTCCCTTCCACAATTATACCAACATCTATGAACAAATATCCAAAATTCCTTGATTCATTAAGAAGAAGAAGAAGAAGAAGAAGGGATACCATCCATCAAACTAGATACTTGAGTCTTTCCACCATCTTCCTATCACATATCCATTGTTTTCCAAATCCACTTATACATCCATTCACTTATCCTTATCCCCTTGAACTCTACACTTGGGGGAAAGCTCCATCTACACTATGCTTCCATACATATCTTCCATATCCCCTATTCATATTACCTCATCCTATCTAAGTCATACATCATCCTTATCACATCTTTGATCTTGACTATCCTATCCATTCCCTCCATCACACACCCTCTATTTCCTCACTCATTATCCCTCTGCTATCCATTATCATAAATAAGTCCACCCACTTTATCCACATTTGATCTTGACATCCTATCCATATCCTCCATCTTATAATCTGTGTCTTGTTTATTTCCTCCATCCTCCATCTATAATCCTATACATGTCCATCCTTGTTTCTCATGTATCTGATCTTGGTTATCCAATACATTTCCTCCATTCCATATTATCTTTTCCATCCATATTCTTTATATTATATCTCATATTCCATCCATATCCTCCATATACTTATCCATTATCCTATTCCATTCATACCCTCCATCTCACATCCCTTATCCATCCACCTTCCACTTCCATGCCTGTTCTTTTGAAAAAAACAACTAGAGGCACTAAAATATCAATGCATTATTTGGATATTACAAGACTTTATCCCCTCCATTCATATGCTTTGTACACCATCCATCCATCACTCTCACTCACTTTATCCACCATTTTTCCATCCTTTATCCTCCCACTTCTAGTGTGGAGGTATCCTTTGTAACATATTCCTTAGATCCTTATCCACTTATTCCCCATCCCTTAGTCTTCCACTCACATCCCTTACACATCGTCCTTCCATTTCATGCATCCTTTATCCTCCATCTTCCCATCCTTCATTTTTCTACTTCTAGTGTGGGATATTTCACTCCTTTGCAACATAATTTTTGGATCTTCACCTATTCCTCATCCTTTAGCCCTCCGCATACTATAATTATCCATCCATTCCATTAATCTATCTCCCCCAAACCATATCTCCATATTTCTATCCTTGACCATACCTTGGATCTCCCTTATCATTGGTCTCAATATATTTTATCCATCTTATCCACCATCCTATTCAACTGATTTATCCTCCATCCTATCTAATCATATCCAATCCACTTATCTTCCTTCCATCCTATTCAAACAATTTTCTCTTACAATATACTCCCGTCCAATCCATTTGTCCTTCTAAATCTATCCAATCCATTCATCCAAAAAATCCCTATAATTCAAAATCCCACATCAGTCCAATTAACACTAATCCATGCAATCCAATCTTGTAATCTAGTACATAACCCTTAGTCGAATCATCATCTTGATCCCAGTCAACTGATCATCCATTAAACAACTTTTAATTTAATCATCATTGGATGTATCCTTCCCAATCCTTTGGATGTGCATTGTTCTTATCATTAACATTGACATCCTTAATCAATCAATTCATCAATTGGTTTTTAGCTTGACTAGGGGAAAATTATTATTTTTCATTTGATTTATGTGCATGCTTCCTCATTTCATTTATGTGTTATATTTTTTGCATTTCTCATGGTATTTTCATCATATTGCCACAAGAGATCATTTTCTTCCATATCATGGTGTCATAAGGCATACTGTTGGATTTGACCTTTTTAATCATGTACTTGACAGATTGTCATCTTCATTCATCATACCTTGGTGCATAATGTCAAGTACAATATCAAACCTAGGTTTCTCACACAATTGAAACAAGTATTTCTTCTATTCTTCCTTCATCATCCCGACCCTTTTCTATTTTCCATTCCACACTCCTATCCTTTTCGAGAGCACACTCATGTTCTCCAAACCCACATGTCCTCTCAAGGGGGCATACCACTCCCTCCTCGTCATCATCCAGCATCCTTCGAGTGACTAGGGCATCATTCTACTAGTCTTATCCCTTTTATCTACTATGTTTTATTTTTCTTTGATATAACATCACTTTGTGATGCTACATCAAAGAGGGGAAAAAAGTAGAAACCAAAATTTGTCCACATGGACATAATTAGCCTTATCCCACCTTTAATTAAATAAATTCACATTTATTAAATTAGAATCCTCTTTATCCCCTATCCTTTATTTAAATAAATTTACATTTATTTAATATTATCCTATCTCATTCCCACTTGCATCTTAACCCTTCATTTAATTAAGTAACTTTGTTTACTTAATTAATCCTTTTCAGGTCCCACTTGGAATTAAATATTATATTTGATTATATTTGAGCACATGGATCCTAACTTTAACCCTCACCTAACCTCACTTCCCTAACCTAATCCATCCTTCTAACCAAACAAACCCACTTGCTCACTAATTAGTCCTAATCTCCCACCTAATCACTCCCTAATCATTTGCACAATCCTAAGCAAATGGATTAGCAAGGCCAAGTCACATGTGACTCTTACAAATTATTACACACTCTTACATTCTTACATACTCTTACACATTTGTCCCCCTTCACATGAGAGCCCAACCTTGGTCATCTCACCCTCTTAGAGCTTTTGACCCTTGTCATTGAGCCATCAATTTCCAAAGTTTCTCTTACATGTGTGAGAAACCTTGGTCCTCTAATGCTCTTACACCTTGTAATTGACCCATCACTATCAAGGGTTGCTCATACATGTGTGAGAAAATATCACCTTTTGAATGGTTGAACCTTAATCCACTTGGCCTCCACCTCATGGACACATCATTGATCATATGAAATCCTATCCCTTCATCCAACTTTGAATCCAAAGCGTGTTACAATAGTGAACAAGACTTGGTCTCCTTGGTTGTTCAACACAATGGTGACTCGTGACTTGGCTTAACTGCCTTGTGTGTCTTCTATATGTCTAGTGGTTGTATTGGGCATTAACAGATCGATCTTTTGGCGCAATGACAACCGCTAGTTGCAACAAGTTGTATCAGAGCTTGGTCACAGGTTCAAACCCCATGCTTGCACTGGGGATGATTTTTACAATGGTGATAAATACTTATTGCGCTCTTGATCTCCTTGGTTATTAAGTGAAATGGTGGTTCATGACATGGCTTAAATGCCTCATGTCTTTGATATGTCGAATTGTTGTATCGAGCATTAACAAGTTGATCTATTGGTGCAATGACAATCACTAGTTGTAACAAACCTTTCATTGCCCTTAAAATATTATAAATTATGAGCTTTCCATCTCATTCCAATACGGATCTCTCATACATTGTTATGTTACGAGATTTTGAGAAACCACATACCTCTCCAATAAAAATTATCCACACTTAGTATTTTTGAGGTTTGCATTGCATATTTGGTGTAGTAGTTTAGTTTATTGTTCTTCATTTCATCAAATTTGTATGCATGCTTTCCATATTATATTGACACGAATGTGATAATGTAGGAATAAGTTTAGTTGTTTAAGCTTTTTCTTGATTAATTTTTACATACTACAATACTAAATATGCTAGGTTATCCAGATTACATAAGATGAAACATAGGGAAGATAGCCAACCATCTACTACTAGTTTTAGCTCTCTGTGTGATCAAAAGAGTAAAGTGTTCACTATGGTGTCTAGAATCCCAAATTTACAAGGAAATCTCCAATTCCAAATACTTCTTTAAGAGTATAACACCTATACGATTGCCTTGGACCTCAATATGGAGAAGCCTTGAGACTGAGTTGAATTAATGGAAGAGCCCCAAAGGGTGGTATCCATTGATTACCTAAAGCACAGTCAGAATATTAAAAAGAAAGACAAAGACCAAAAAAATATTAAAAAAACATTGTGGACAACTATAAGGTGCAAATTAAGGTCCTTGAGAAAGATAACATGAGGCTATAAAAGGATCTACAGGAGAAAACATCCCAAGAGCTTGAATAGGAAAGAGAGAGGTCGACAAAGCTTCATGAGGTGTTGGATAGGGTCAAGCTTGTGGTTGTGAAGGAGAAGGAAAATTTATCACAATAATTGCATACCAAGGAACAATAGTTGTCCCAATTCAAGAAGCCTTTGAATGATGCCATGAAGAACTTGAAAGAGAAAGATCACAGATTAGATAGAGATAGAAAGGATTTCTCTTAGTGTTTCTCTAAATTACAAGATCAATTCAATGTCATGTCTGTAGAACTTTGGAGGAAAAGGTGTGGGTTTTTATTATTAGAAAATCCACTATTGTAATACATTTTTGGGGTAGTATTTGAAAGAGACTTGGTTACAATTCATTGAATGGAAATGATAGGGATAAATAGATTATTGTTCCTTTGGTTGTATGTTTGTTGGATATTTCTTACTATTTTCTAGCTCATCGATGACAATTTTTCTCCTCGGTCAAGTGTGATGATGATTCTGGGTGGTAACCTTTCATGCACGCAAAATGATTCGGGGAATATTTTCTGGTTGCAACTAGTTATATAGGGTGGAAGTTTATTCTTTGAAAGATGAGTTTGTAGGGAAATTAGAGAGACTGATAATTTTACCAGCAAGACTACATGTTTTTTGTATCATTCTAAGATACTTACATCCTTCATTTCTATCATATTTATGTTAATTGAAAGTTTGACTATGCTTAATTGAGCCTTTTGGGTTTTGAGTTAATATTGAATATATCTAAAATCTATGTCATTCTCAGTAATAATTATCTTGTTATACTCTAGCATTCATGTTTAAGATTTCTTTTAGTAATGGATCATGTTGCATACTCTTCCAAATAAAGGTAGTTAAATATTAGAAAATCTTCAATGTATGTGATGATGTCAAAAGAAAATAGATGAATAGGATATTGTTAAATACATTTACTTTCTCCCTACTTTTATAGATGCACCCATGAAATGATTGAAAATTATAACCTATGTCTAGGATCTGGTTATTTTTTTCTCATTTTAAACATTGAAGGTATTGTGGTATACTATACCAAATTGTGAGAAGATGTTTGCATTTTGATATATATGGTCTAGATGTTTTTATTAATGAATTGCTTCTAAGTTAGTAGTGAAATGATTTGGTGCATCACTTTAGTTTAGCTTCAATTCATCATTATTCTCTTTCCATCCCCCTATTCATGAAGTTTCAGCTTCTCAATCCCAAAGGTTGCTTCAAATGGTAGTATTTTGGTCCCTCACTATTTAAAATTCCTATAAGATCTATTTCCTTTCTGGGTTACAAAATTCAGGATCAACAATCATTAATGGTAATTTATTATGCAGTTTCATTTTTAAAAAAAAACATATTTTCCACGTCACTATGATAGTTTAGAGGTTGTCCTCACGGGTTCCTTGGCGGGGTGTCACACTTAAACTTGGCATATCATAATGATTGAGTCTAGTTGGGTGGTTGCTGATTTATACACCACCTTTAAGTTTTAGCTTGAATTAATTTTCTTTGACTAAGACTCGAAGGAGTGTTTAGAAAGTGCATATTTTAAAACATGTTTATAGTTAATATCAAGAATGTGCTTCTTAATACTAGTGTTTATGGAATAATCAGTCTTATTGTTCAACAATATTAAATAGTCTTATTTATATTATTCTCTTACCTTATATTTGTTCTTTTTTAGACTTTCATGTTTTAATTCACTATTCCTTCCCCATTCCTTTTGTTAAGCATTTTTCTATTACCTAGCATTTCATTCCCACATTAAAAACATACGATAAAATATAATATAAAATATGAAACAAAATTATCACAAAATTATATTTAAAGAGATTCTTAATCTATTATAAGTACGTTAAAATAAACTATAATACATAAAATAAAATATGTTTAACTTAATATTAACATTAAGTAATAAAATTTAGAAAAAAATATATTATATAATCTTCCTAACACTATAGCTAATTATACAATTTAATTAATTTCATTTCTACACAATATAAAATTTAACAAATAAATAAATTTCTAAAATAGTTTTTAAGCTTAGATATTTTTCTAGTCAAGAAAATAAAATGATGTTTTCCAATTTATCCATATAAAGATTAAAGATGGTTTCTTTATGAATGGACGCCCCATCTCCTTCATAAAATGGAGAAAAATTACTCATTGAAAAAACAAATTAATTTTATAATTTATTAGTAAAAATAGCTATTTTACATTATGTTTATTTTCATTATTATACATTGTATTTTTCTTATATGTGAGAAAATTTATTTTTATATAAAAATTAATAAACTCTATAGAGTTCAACATTTCTAAGTTCATATAAAAGAATATAATATTATAACAAAATAGACTTTTAAATTAGAAATACCAGATTATTATAACAAAGTAAATTCAATTGGTAAAAATCATTTAATGATCAAATCTTATCTAACCCTAAATAAAAAATCTAAAAACATACATTCTTCTTCACCAATTATACTTCAATAATTAAATGTTCCTATTAATCATATAGTAAAAGACACACCTCATATAATAAATTTATATATTATCTTACTACTTAATTGTGCATTGTCATTCTATGTCAACCTAGAGTTATTTTCCGTTGGTTGGAAAGGTAGTTATAACTAAGTCAAAAATAGATCGCTGCATATGTCACTTTGATATGTTAGGTATAAAATAATACACTCAATCGCAATTTAAAAGATGATGGAAATGGCCAAAGTGCCAAAAATAGTGGAATATTGTCTTCATTTAGATAATAAAGTGACTCTCTATATAATGGAATATTGTTGAGGGACAAAAATCTTCTAGTTACTTTTTAAAGAAAACGAATATCTCTCTTTATTTGTAAGACAGTTTGAAGGGTAATAAGCTTCTACACTTTGTCTTCATACGATGGAGGTAGATATAGCACAAAGTCAATGAAGTCCATTTCATTCTTTCATGGATAAATTTAAAAACTACACAAACAATTTAATAAAATCTAACTTACTCATATATTGGATTCAATGAATCTATACAATCACTAGATTTAATTATAATAAGATTTTATGTATAATTTGGTTATATAGATATATGTTTGATTTAAGTTAAGCTTAAATTAGTTAAGATTGATACAAAATTATTCTTATATATTAATATTTAAGTGGGTTTTTTATAATATTAATAATGTGTACATTTTAGATTAGGGAGAGGATTCATTTTCAAATAATATTATGAGATGGAACGTATAATAGTTGAAGAGGTTCAATATTCAAATTAAATGATGTTGGCTTTGACTCATATGCACTATCTAGAGGTGAGTAGAAATTATATACCATCATTAAAGAAGAGACATGATGTTATCTTTAAAATTGCTTAATGTTATAATGTTAATTGACTATCTCTTGCACCACATGTTGATTTTCTTAGTAGAGGTAATTGTTGGAAACAATATGGCAAAGGTACCAAATAAGGAGAAGGATAAAGAGAAAATGGTGGGGCGGGGAGGATGTGGAGAAAATGATGTAAAACAACATTAAATGTGGGAAGGATATTCCAAAGAATATAGCAAAGAACTTTGAAAGTTATGTGGAGTAGTAAAATACAAAGTTTGAGCTATGAATATGAATCTTCTGAATGTGAAGTATAACATAGTCTACATGGATGGTAAATCAAATGTTGGTATCTATGAGGTGATGGGTTTGATGCTTTGAATCTTGGTTAATATGTTGGTAGGAGAATGTTTGTAGTGTGACGTAGTCACTTATTTGTGTGTCCATGTTGTCCATAATGGAATGCTTTACTAGGATATAGTGGCATTATTGAATAAATTAATGTGTTTCATGACTCTTACCTAAAACATGATCTACAAAAATTAATGGATGGATAAGCTAGGCTCAATAAAGATATGTAGGAAAACCAGCGATTTGACAAATGAGGTCATTATTGTAGATTATTATTTTTTGGATTCATCACTAAAATAATTACTATGGACGTGTTCTATAATGTGGAAGTGTCCTATTATGCAATAAGTAGGTTCATGTGTAGTTTGACCCCTTAACGACCATAATCTTATATGTTTGAACTCTAACAAAGTATTAAAGACTCGCGATTTTTTTTAAAATAGTGGAGGGCCCATGCACTTGAATCAACATTAGGAATACCATGACCTCTTACCCATTGAGGCTTCTAGTGTCATCTCTCATGATTTTCAGCAGAGGTGGACTTAATTTTCCATTTAAATTCATAATGACATTGTATTAATGTACACACTTTTAGGATGTTTTTGTCTTATCTTCTTCTCATCGCTTTAATGTTGGTCTTGTTCTTTGACATTATTGTTGTGGAGTTTGAGGGATCTGTACTTTGGGTGGGTTGTATGTGTCTGTGTCAATTTTCCCTTGTCTTTCATGAACCATATAGTGGGTGGGAATAAGAACCATGTCAAGCCTTCTTCTTGTGAGGGACTTAAGAAAATATTTTATTTGGAAGATAGTTAAAGATGGTAATTTTGTAGCTTATATATAGAGGCTACATGATCTTGACCTAAAAGTTTTACAGAATTATGTGGATGGAATAATTGCACCCTTGCTACCTATGGCAAGGAGATTACTATTTTTAGGATTTCATTTCACATGTGAGAAGCCTACCAAAAAATGGATAGAATATTTTTAGAGATGAGAAAGCTACTAATGTTGTTATCATTCAATTTCTCAAGGGGGAAGAGAAGGAAATAATTGTTATAATAGGCTTTCTGAAAAATCCATTCAGCCTTAAGTTACTGAGATAATACTAATATATGTCACTTTAGATGGAAAGTATACTTACCATTTATGGTGTCCTTTTCATTAGATCCTTAACCATTGATGGCATAAAATATTGGTGTCTTTTCCCTTTTTATGCTTTCTACATTGCAAAGGGGGATTAAAGATCATAGGAAGAACTCAGAATTTTCTGATTCTTCATGAGGGTTTATTCTATTTTTAATTGATTATGATAAATACTTTTTGCCAGAAATTACCAAGAATATGCCTAGAAAAATAGAGAAACAGATCATTTTGGTGACCCGCTATTTAGATATGAGTAGTGAGATGAAGGATTTGGAAAAAAAAAGAATGAGAAATATGAGGAAGAAAAGTATGAAGATGCTTTTGTGAAAATTTCTTCTTTTCCCCCCACCTTACTCTAGGAGGATGATAAGGGAAATAGGAAAAAATTCACTAAAATGAAGACAAGAGCCCATGCTTCCTAGACTAGTGGCTCACATACTAGGTATGAACAAGATGGTGATAATGTCACTTCTACTTCTAAACAAATTAAGAATTTTATTACTAGAGATGGTCAACTAAGGGATTTTCCAAAGGTAAAAATAATATGGGTGATCAAATAGTTGATAAAGTGATAATCCTTAGTGATTTGAAAAGGGGTAAGGCACTATTGACTTGATAAAATTCAAATCCTTAGTAATTTAAGGAGGGGGTAAGGTACAACACACATAGGTGTATCTAATGCATTTTCTTACCTTTTTTTAAATAAGGAAGAGGTGTATGATGTCCTAGCTTTGGCATTGGAAGGTATTTCTAGGTAGTTTAAGCTATCTAAATGGTTCTTCCTTGAGATAAATAAGCTAAATGTTAAACTCAGATTCCTTCATATGAACTTTGATAACAATTATAATGAGAATGAGGAGATACATTTCTCCTCAATTGTGTTAAAACATATTCATTATAAAATGTATGACATCGTAAATGGAATCTCTCTTTTGAAATTTGATTATGATAATAGGCTTAAAGATCTTAAGGATAAGTTTTAGGAAGTCAACCAAAACTATAATAAAATTAAATTCCAAATTAGTCAATGTACACATTCCATAGTAGTGTAGTGGGCATAAGAATCCTCATGAACAAGTAAAATGAGCTCAAAGAAAACTAGGTTGTGGACACTTTCAAGATGAAGATTTGGGATCAGAGCCAACATCTGAAGAGCAAGGGAAAACAAGTTGCCCATATCGATGAGCGTAGACACCTAAAATTGATCACTTATGTTGATTATTCTAACTGATTGCCCCAAAATCCTATGTGAAGTAGCTAATATGTGAAGCATCCAATCTTCAAGGATTAAGACCAGTGGCCAACTTAATAGGATGTGATCAAATATGACAACAAGCCTCTACATTTCAGGCTTTTTTAGACCTAGGTGGGTTTACCTATAATTAATTCCCTTTTGATCCTAATTTTATTTTTTGTGTACATTATAATAGATGTGTTTCTAATATATGAGATCAAGAATTTGCATGATCTTCTTTCCTTTTGGCTATGTACTTGACCTATTAGTCTTTAAGATCTTGGAAAACAGATAATTCTAACCCTAAAACTAAAAACTAAAAAAAAATTAATTTAAAATAACATGAAAGGGAAAAAGTTCTTTTTTGGATTTTAAATATTATTTCAAAGATGTAGAATAGAGGAAATAGACCAGTGCTAATCCTAGAGTATGCAGAGTCACTAGTAAATCCCAATCTTGAAGGAAAATCCAATGTGAAAGTCAAAAACATGAATTTCTCACTTAATTAACACCTTTCATCAACTAAGATTGTGGTAAAAGAAGAACAAGTCATGCATAATCCATGTATACATCCCTTAAAATCTATGCAAAATGATTCAAGAAATTTAATTCTCTACTATAGAGAAATAATAAATCATTTACACAACTGTAAAATAATACAACAGATAAAACCAATAAATGCTTAACTTTTTATTTCATAAGCTTTTATATATATACATAAATACAAACTAGAAATCATTGAATTTTATTATAAGATAATTTTGTAGTTACAATTTTTTTTTCAAAATATCAACTATCATAAGAATTTACATACACACATGGGATTGTAACACCTTTCATTCATATTCTTTAAACTTGCCAATAAAATCTAACCTTTTACAATGCCTCACTCAACCTATAGAACAACTAGAAGGCTGAATTAGAGCCTTGAATTTTCTTTTATAAGATAAGTGAACAAATACGCTTAGGGTTATTTACAACTTGACAAGGGTGGTAGGTAACCACCTAACTACTAAAAGAAAAAATAGTTTTTGACTTGCTGACATCTTCAGATAAACATTCATCATTCTTTGTAGAGGGAATTTGAATTGTGTGTTCTTGAAGCTTCATCGTTGTGTAAACTTGCAAGAAAATTTGGCAAAAATATGATGATCTGGCAGGCCCATTTAAGGTACCTTGATAGAGAGTTGATTGTGGTATTCTTTCCAAAAAAAATGCATTTACGATAATATCACCTCAAAATAGGTCCAAATATCCTTTGATATGATTTAAATCGATCCTTGACTAATATCATATTATATCTTTTATTAACGCAAAGACAAAAGAGAAAAAATTGCAAAAATTCAAAATTGGTAGAAACCCAATGGTCGTTTCGTGGTTTAAAATTTTAAATTCTACTGTAAATCACTAGAGATAAAAAAAATATATCACAAGGCTTCAATACCTTGATTTCTAACTTCCTAAATCATATAGAAATTATCTTTATAATAATCATCATTGATTTTGGTTCTTGTGATTTTCATTTTAATTAGACCTTCATCCAATTTAGATAACTAATCCAAATACAAAACCAATTTCTTCAAAGTTTTATCTTTGATGTAAATTTATATCTATTTGGATAAAATCTATCACTTCAATAAAATTTTCCCTCCACTCTTCTTTTCGTCTTAAGACCATTTCACCTTCTTCATCATCCTTTTCTTCGGCAAATAGTGGAGGCATTTGATAAGAAACAAGAAAATAGAAGTTTGATAGTTCTATTTTATCACCCTTATATACATCAAGAATATGAACCTTGAACATCTAGATTAGTAGCTTAAATTTCCATTTAATATCCCCAATCATATTATATTGTCTAGGAGAGACTTCTCAAAAAAAATCTCAAGGCCCTCGATCAATCTATGCATATATGAAATTAGGCATGTCAAATATCTCTAGATCTTCAAATGTCCTTGTTGGAAATAAACAAATTTTGAATTTTATTTCCAAGAAACTTTTGCATGATCTAAAATTGAATCCAATCTACATTTTAAGAGAGATATGGTTACCTTTGTCAATGCATTAGGAGCAATTACCATTTCTTCTTTTTGCACTTGAATGGCCTTCTCCTTCATTCTAGTATTTTCCACATTGACAACAACTGTAACACCCTGCGAGGGAACCCAAGAGGACTGGCCATCTAATCTCTAAAGATGAAGTCAAATTTTCTTATTGAACTATTACAATGCACATTATCAAAATATTTGATACACATATGCTCACAAAACATGATTGCAACATAACTAAAGATTTCCTAGTCCTCACAGGATCCCTAACACAACTACTCAAAAACAAATTAATTAATCTAACTACATTTAAGAGCTTCATAATGAATTACAAGTCTAACATATTTATAGCACAAATTATCTTGTCTCATGAACATGTTTCAATGATTAGTCACCATCATTTAATTCACCAACACAATCCATTCTTCATAGCTAACTAATGGAATTCATAACATTTGTAAACTATCTTATAAATTTAGTTTCATATAGACATTATGGTGAAGATTGTCATTCATTATCGCAAACCCTACCACCTAGACGTACAATATATACTAGATATATTTTAAGGCACCAACCAAAATGTTCCTAAATCATTCTTAACATTGATCATAAGTTAACAATATGTGTATCAATTTATTGGGTTACTATCACAGGTTACACTACACTAGAAATATCTTGTACTTCTTTTCTATAAACTTCTCATAATATTTGGCTTCTCCTTTCTCAATTATACAACTATTCCACAATTTAAATTACATTATCATTCATCATTTCCTATAGTTCTTCTTATCTAACAATAACATTTCACTTTGATGTAAACACAAGTTCATTCATTAACCAATCATTTTATAGTATTCCTTCTTAGTTATATAAGAGAACTTACTTATCATATCAATATAGGTTAGGTCCTTATCCACAAAACAAGAGAGAACCATATGAATAAATTTTCATGCAAGAGATCACTTAATTTATTATAAGATAGCATAAGAGGGAAAAAATGATAAATTATACATTATTTTAATGTTTGTGACATGTACAAGGAGCATAAGGTTTCCCTTCATTTCACCTATAAATACCCATTCCCATTACATTGCTTCTCCTTTCATTTACATTACATTACACTACCCAAAAAGAGATCTCAATAAATCAATACATCATAATTAAAATACATTGAAGTACATGATGCACAAGTAGAATCCTTGATAGCTTAGAAGCATGAATCCAAGGGTAAAGACATCCATGCAACCACAAACAGCACCTCGATAAGATTAACCACCCAACCACGTTGAACCATGAAGTTCCACTCCCCCGTGCTAGGAGATAAAACCACAGTCCACATGAGCTCTAAGACAATCTAAGGCCAAGAAGAATCCTTTCCCCAAAAAAACTATCTAAAAGTAGAAAAAGGAACACAAAACATAAACAAGTATCCAAACATCACAAAATACAAGTAAGGGTTCTAGCATACCAACTAGGGAGTGTCATCGCATATCCCATTTGTTGGGATCCACCCTAGCAACCATGTAATCCTGGTCCCCCTGTAGAATGAGATCTACCCTAGCAATTAACTCATGGTCCTGGTACTCCAACCAAGTCTATGAAAACTATAATATCACTTATCTTTTATTATGTGTAAACCCCCAAATCCCAATTTCTTTTTTATGGTTATCACTTGATTAAGAACCCACCCATAGGATCTCCTAGTGGCCACTTTGGGCCCTGACACCCATGGTGAGCCACTCACCTAGGGAACCTAGCTTCCCTACTCAAACATGTTATCAAAGGGACTGGAAATAACTACAAAACATCCAATCCCTAGGTTTAGGAAACTCTCTTGTGTAATCAAACCCTTGAGATGAGTCCAAACCCTAACAATGTGTAGAATATGAATAGGAACAATAGATGGCCATCAAAAAACACCTTGATAATGATATGAATATTTCTCCTACATAAAATTAGAGAAATAATAATACAACCCAAACCCAAATAGGGTGACTCCCTGAAAAGGGAACCTAAGTCAAAAGGAGTCTACTTGGGGAAACCTTGGTAATATTTACACTACAACAACATTCAAGGATTTTACAGGCATGCTCGGACCTGTTTGGCCATGTGGAGTCGATTCCTGGTACCTTGATCCTACATCACCAAGTTGAGAAACACAAATGTGTGTGTGTGTGTGTATATATATATATATATATATATATATATATATATATATATATATATATATATTGTTATCTCTATGATTATTTTGTTGTCATTAGTTTAGACAAAGTCATATTAGTCAGAAGATTCAATCGGTGAAAAGAAGAAAAGAAAATATATGAGCATTCAGTAATGTACACCGAGCAAGGTAGTGAAGTCAATAAAGTGCATAAGATACTAAACCGAGAGCACACAGTCTACCAAACACCGAGCACATATTAAGTCACCGAGTTGACAGTTACCGAGTACAGAAGAGAAAGTTAACCGAGTGAAGAGAAGTTACTCTACTGAGTTACTTAATGGATTGTAAAGAGATAAGGATACATTTAATACATTAACATTGTATTAATTGTGATTCTACAATGCACGATGATGAGTTTGTTACATGATCAATGATCTAAATAATTCAAAGAGAATATCTGTGAAGCAGATTAAGTGGTTAATCAAATATTATTATTTCCAAGAAAAACACCAAGTACCGGGGTAAAATTGACATAGTCACCGAGAAAAAAAGTAGATCTAATGGTCAAAATAATTTATGAGTGACCTAACACATAAGATTAAGAGGCAATAAATATTATACTTAAAGGGTGATTTACAGAACATAAGAGAAGAGAAGAAGAGAGAAGAGACAATAGAGGAGTTACAATACAGAGAAGTCTGATATTGTAAAAGGAGTTATATTGAAGAACATAAATCATAGTAGATCGCATCGAGTTGATATTTTGCTACAGAAAAGAAAATATGAGCAGTGTAAGAGATTTTAATTGAGGTAACACAATATTTTAGAGAACATAGAATCTGATCAGCTTTTGTAATTGATGCATTATAGCATACATTGATAAGTTGTTAATACTATTGGATTGAGAGCTAGAAATCTCAATACTGGGTAGATCTTAGCCGATCTGATATTTGTAAACCTTTAACATGGTACATCTTTAAGTGTAGAGATTGTAAAATCCTCTAACCAGGTAAACCTAACAAGTCTTTGTATACTCTTAATCAGGTAAGCTATCAAAATGGATAAACTATGTAAGCTCTAACCGAGGACCCTTTATACTACAGTTAGTGAAGGTTGTGGTGTGATCCCCACCACAGTTTTATCCTCTAACCAAGGATTTTTTCATAGACAAAATCATGGAGTTATAATTTCATTTACTAGAATGGTTTTATGTTATGTTTTTTTTTTTTTTATATCAAGTTATTGAATTCGATAAACAACAAGAAGCAATATATGGTTATTGACAGTGTAAGTTATAAAAAATTTTGTGGTACTAATTCACCACTCCCCTCTCAGTCCCAACTTTCCATAGTCATTCCAACAATTGGTATCAGAGCTATTACTCTTGAGTTATAAGGTTTGACCACCTGATAGTTAAAGATCCTAGTCATGGAAAGATATAGGCAATTTAAAAGAATTGATGGTCTTGAATCTGAGTTGGAAAATGCAAGAGAGTTAATCATTGATCTGAAGAAGAAACTTGAGAAGTCTCTAAGGGTTAGACTAAAAATTTATGATGAACTAAAGGTTACACAAGAATAAGTTGATACACTTGAAACAACATCTGAAGGCAACATTACTGATGAATCTGATAAAACTATAAAAGAACTACTAGAAAAGAATGATACACTTACCAAGCAGTTGGACCTAATGAAGATAGATCTTGAAACCAGCATGATAAGAAAGACCGAATTGATTGAAGAAAACAAAAATTGTTGAAGATGAAAATAAAATAGCTTAAGATGATAAAAGAAAAATTGAAATCAAACCATTGGAAAATGATAATGAGATCATGAGAATGACACAAGTTCACTATGACATGATTGATCAACTTCTAAGTGAAAATCAAGATAACACAGGGAAAGAATTTGAGAATCAAGCACTGAAAGATGAAATTGAAAGAATAGATCAAAGACTAAAATCTGAGAAAGATGCAAATGCAATACTGAAAAGCAATGAAGAAGCACTAAAATATCTGGATCAACAATTTAAGAATGAGAAGCAAAGGACTGATAAAATAGGTATTGGATTCAAAGAGGACAACACCACTGAGAAAGGAGAATCATCAAAAGCATAGAAAGATGAAATTACTGTATCCCTATCGAAATAGAAGAAGCCAAGTTGCAATTATTGTGGGAAGCCTCAAAATACTACTAATGTCTGCAGGAGCAGGAAAGATAAATCACCGAGTATACCTAAGTTTGATGGTTATTGTTTTAGATGCAATAGGTGTGGACATCAAGCATTTGAATGTAGAAATAATCTTGCTAACATCACAAGGAAACCTAAGTTTGATGATTATTGCAAGAATTGTAATAAGTTTGGACACAAAGCTGAAGACTGCATAATAAAGAAAATAAATGACATTGGAAGCCTAACTGAGAGAATGTTAAAACCAACCAAGTAGGCATTTATATACCATGAGACTATAATACAAGAATATCATTTTTATCCCATGGAAGGTATGGACATGTTTCTGCAAATTGCATGTTGATGCATGGAAGGAACAATAGAAGAGCATGGAGAAACCTTGGCATGGCACATTTTCATTGTCATAAGGTAGGACACCTTGCAAGGAATTGTAGATACCGAGGTGATGCACTGACCAAAGATGACATGAAGTAATAGCCTCTACTACTGTTGAGGAAATTCGAGAACAAATGAATAGAATCTGGAGGAAAAAGACTCAAGATGAAGGGACGTCATCCAGAAGCACAAACTGCACCATCTCTACCGATTTGGTTGCATCGAGCTCCACCTAGTCAGTGAGAGGTATCTAGGAAGTGCATGCTTATAATAAATCATACTTCAGTTCCTAGAAATAGAATTGAGATCCATATCAGCATATTGAGATGCAATTGGATAAGTTGTAAATTTTTTGGATAATTATTGTTATATAGTTATTTTGTTTAACTTGGTCGATCAAAGTAACTATGCAGTTGGTATAAAGTTAAAAGGGGACTCGACAAGCACATTTATTGCACATTAATAGAGCCGTTGGAAACCCCAATTGAGGAAAAAGTATATATAGGTCATTTTACAAATCATTTGAACCTAAAATTTTTAGAAGAACATTAAGCACATTTTCAGAGTGACTATCCCAAACAAATTCAAAGCGACTATGAGGTATTTCTGAATCTTTGCAAGAGTTTTAAGAAATATTTGAGATATTTTCCGAGTTGAGTTTGCAAGTTCGTGGTTTTATCAAAGTGTGCCCTAGTTTGTTTAATTCAAAGAATTTGAAGTTAGCCATGGCACAAAAGTTATAGACACCTCACTTGTGAATGAAGTAGGAGCAGTGAATTCAAAATACAAATTACCCCCGGCTAAAGCTCCCGAAACAGATATGATAGGAGCCTTATCTTCAATACCACCAAGAGTTATATTAATTGAAGATGTACACACATTTATACATTGTAAGATTGAGGATTTGTGGGAAGTAGAGATAGATACATAATTTAACAATTTGTGCAAGAATGGGAAACTGAAGGATGAGCATATTCACCTGGAAGCAAAAGGTTTGACACACATTGTTCACTTACCGAGGGTTTTAAGATAGAATTGATAAGAATGGTACTAGGCGAAGTACATGAAAAATTCATTTGGTTAGATTAAACTATCAAGATCACTAAGTAAATATTGCATATCATTACTGGATTCCCCATCGGAGACAAGCCCAAGGCCACTAAGAAAATTGACAAAAGTAAGCTGACCGAGCTCACTAAAGTACAATGGGATGGCAGAGGGATGATGATATCCATAGTGATAGATGCTGAGTTATCGTATGCTTATAATATCCTATCATACCGAGTGTTCTGTTGGAAATCCAAAATTCTGGGTACATTTTGGAGTGACTATACTGAAATTTTCTCTAAGTGTAAGTTGTTGCTGTAAAAATATTTTGTGAGAAGCCAAGTTTGGATGCAAGTAGAAAGTGACCTGATGTTTTTCATGAGATGTCAGTTGGAGAGTGTGTTTAGCACCTTTCATTTGGAAAATGTAATGGGTTTCAACTATTGGTTTTCAATTTTGATGTGTTTTAACGGTAGTGATTTGGAGGTGGTTACACAGATCTGCACTTTGCACTTATTTAGATTTTCCTAAGTGACCCACTTCGGAGGCTTGTATCTAATGTTTGGTTGTTAGTCAAGAAATAAGGGTTTTTGCATTGTTTTGTAGGCATTGAAATGAGCCTCTATCCCCATTTTTAGACCCTTGTCATCTCATTTGATCACTTTTATTATTCCATTCCATTTGCATTTTATTCTGGTTTACCAAGTGTGAAAATACAAATTTCTAAGTGCCTTAATTTGAGGTCCCACCATTTGTACCTAGTTCAAGATATTGAAGAAGTGATTGTTCCCTTGCATTGAAAACTTGGAATTGTACCCCTTTGAAAATTTTTAGACCTTGGTCAATCTATTTGACCACTTTGCCTAGCTGATTCTAAATCAAGTTTCTGCATTTTGCTTGTTGAAGCTCAGAAAGTGTTTAAGTGTTGACTTTGCAAATTAATATTGATTGATCAGTTCATCATCATGGAAATCTATTGAAGTTTTGCATTCCTTGTGTGAAAGTGAATCCATGTTCAAAGGTTCAGACTTTAAGAATATCTTTTTATAGGTTTGTGGAATCAGAATCAAATGTGATTTCTACAGATCCCTAGTGCTAGACAGAATTAATTTTCCAAAGTTGCTCATTTTCAATAGGTTGTAGCTTTATGTCAAGTGGTTGTCTTAGGATGTCAGTTATGGATTTATACTCTTTGTATCCAAATGTACTACCTAGATCAGTGGTTGAGTCTCAGGATGTGAATTGATATTTTTGTAGAAATGAATCGAGGGTGGTTTGCATGTGTTTTGACAAGTGCATTTTCAATTTGTGAAAGTGGTCAACTTGAGAGTTTAAAATATCTCGCCTCAGGAAACGTCATGAAGATATGTTTTTATAGACTATTAGTAAACATGAAAGACTTCATATCTTCTAGATTTGAGGGTCCTAGGAGGTCTTTCAGTTGGTTTTTAAGGTTGGTTCTAGAACCTAGTTGTTTATTTGGGCACTTTGTCGTAATGGTTAATGTTTGGGTTTTAATGGTCAAATGTGCTAAAATAGAACTTTGGGATGAGTTTGGACATCCATCAAAGTTTGAAAATGTGGGGCATGAATGTAGGCATATGATTATTTGACGAGTAGCCTTCAATGAAGTGTGAGTGCAAAGACTGTGGATTCAATGAATGACATGTTTGCAAGAATTGCATATGGATTTTTTGAATTGGCATCATGAAGCCTTCAAGCCAATAAAATGGTAGGTGTAAAACCAAATTCTACAACCATATAAAACATGGAAGCTTGCACATTTTGAGACTAACGAAGTGCTACACAATAAACAAAGAGATGTTTGCAAAGGAAAGTTTGCTCCAAATATAAAAGGAGGTTTTAAAGTCTTAAAACTAATGTGATTGGAAAATTCAAAGGCAAATGAGAAAGGAGGACATTTAAAACATTCAAAACACATTCCAAATAACAATTGGCAAGTTTAATTTAAACAAAGGGACTCCAACATGTTTTCAGAGGGTTGTGCAGGAGCTCCAAAGCCTATGCAATGCTAAAACAATACAGAGAAGAAAATAAAGCGAGGACCCTACACAATGCATGGAGGCTCTTCATACAGGCAAAAAAAAGGGGAGTCCTACGCAATTTGAAGGAGGCTGCTCTCATGGTAACAAGGAGGAGGGCCTGCATTTAAAAATCTAAAACCAAAGGAGCTGTGTGGGCTATGGTAAAAGAATGTAGCACAAAGTGGAAGCCAGTGTGGCAAGTAAAGATGAAAGCCCATGCCAAACATAATCCTGCACAGAACATAAAGGAAGGAGTTGCGCAGAACATGGAGTATCCAATGCATAATAGTCAAAACATTGAATAGAAAATGCAAGTTGAAAATGCAGAAACCTGTGCAGGTATTTGATGAGGGAGCCCACACATGGTTTTCTATTTTCTAAAAAAAAATTTAATGTGCAAGGGAGGGCGTCATAAAATATTGAGCATTGGAATGTTGCGCAGAGGGCAAAAGCATAAAGAAATCAGTGTAATGAAGGCAGAAGGTTGCGTGGGTAGTTTTGGTAGGGAGATTTAAAAAATGGATTATCACACATGCGTGGGCTTGTGAACTTTTAAAAGTGTATTTATGCTGCGATGCCCATACTGTAATGTGAATAAGAACCAAGGGGCCCATTGGTGGGCCCCTTGGCTGGAGAAGTGTAGTAGGTTGTGGGCCCCATAATTTTGGGCGCGATAAGAGGTAAGACTTTAAAACATGCAGAAGTTTAATCCCATATTGGTGGTGGGAAAGAACTTTGAGATGTATAAAAGGCAAAAGAAAAACACAGTGTATTGTGAGGAAGAGTAGGAGGCTCTCCACGCACACATAGATGGTGCCTTGGGAAGCATGCCCATTCGACTGATAGAAAATTTTGGTGGTGAGCTGGAAGAAAAGTGGTGCATGTATGGTGACGAGGATGGAGTTGACCAGTAGTGTTGGGGGCACAATCACGTGATGACATCAGCAGGGTGCCCAGTCAGATTGTGTAGTCACACAAGAGGCCAGATGGAGGGTGATATGGCAGACACATGGTGATAGGGTGTGAATTTGTGCAAGAAAACTGTGGCTAGGAAAAACCATCAAAAATTTAGTGACTAGTAGTCAACTAACCGCGCGCCAGGTCGCTAGATGCTAGCAGTTAAGTCAGAAACCTTTCAAGATCACACGCTTGGCAGTTAGTTAACCATGTGTCAGGTCGTTAGATGCAAATAGTTAAGTGCCTAGCATTTTGAGATCATGTCCGAACTGTCTGATTCAGATCCAGATCAAGGGATCGCGTGCAATCTCCAAGTAAACTCAGGGTTAGTGAATTGTTTCAGAGATTCAGAGATACACTGGCCAAGTTAAACCATAGTTAGAGCAAGGTCGAGGGTGAGTTTATTCATAGACTTAGACACTAAGGCTTGTCTCCAAGTCTCCAAATCTAACCATGGTCAGTGAAATCTTTCACAGACTTAGAGACTAGCTTATCTCCAGATCTCCAAGTGAACCAAGGTTAGAGGTAGAGTTCTTAGGCCAGTTAATGAGAAGCGAATCAGAGCATGCCAAGTGTCCAAATCTAGTGAATTATTGGGAAAAAATGCATAAAGAGAATTTCAAAGGCATAGAAATGTGCATGATTTTAAAGGTAAAATGATTTAAAAAATCATAGCCTGTGCGAGTATTAAAGGGAAAAATAAGATCTTATTTGCGCAAAAGGATATTATATGTAAAATTGAAATAAATGTGCAACTTGAAGTATAGTATTTTTCTATTGTCTGGTGAAATATATTTTATTTCAAAAATTATGCATTCACAGAGGATTTTCGCAAAGAATGAAATCAGATCTTGGAAAAGGCAAATGAAATCAGATTTTGGAAGAGACAAGTAGAATCAAATTTGTTGAAGAGGCAGATTATGGAGGAGATCAAATTTATTTGAAGGATAAGATATTTGCAGAAGTTTCTTGCAAATAGACAGGTCTTAGTTAGGGTTAATTTTGGGTTTCCTTCTTCTATATCTATCCCTCTTTTCTTTGTTTTAAGGGTTCCTATTTTCTGCTATTTTTTTGGGGCTCATAATTCCATTCAATTTCTCTACAAAAGTTAAGAGCAGGTTCTGAGTGTGGTACCTCTATATATATTTTCCCTCTTCTATGCATATAGGGTGTTCTTGTATCCTTTTGGTTTTAGGGAAGAAAATTATTGTAATATCTTTCTTATGAATGAAATTCAGTATTATTGTTCTGATATCAAGTTGTCTCCATTATGTTTCTTGAATAATAGAGAATAAAGTATTAAGGTTGTTTTACTCTTGTCTGTTGTTGATCAGCAATAGATTCATTTAACGAATGATTATGATTTAAGATTTGTCTTCAAGTGTGTATGAGATAGGGTATTAAGGATATTCTAGACTTGTCTTTCAGTATATGTTGATTAATGTATTATCTATTCCAAGGTCTCTTCCAAGGAGAGGGTTAAATTCTTTGAGTAGGAAGTTGCATATTTGAATACATAGGTGGATTCACAAGTAGAACTTAATTGATAGGGTATGTCTTATGTAAGGCATATAGACATATCAGACTGTGTTGTTTTCCTTTGTTCATGATCTTCTTTGCAATGTTATGTTTGACTCTGCTGCCCATTGGATAAGGCATTGGTCTATGAAATACTTGGGGTATTTCAGAGATCCATTAACCAAAACATCATTGAAAATCATTTCCCTTTAATGTTGTTAGGAGTTAGGATTTCTCTAGTTTTTAGACATACTCTATGTAAGTGGAATATTGCATAAGACTTGAAAAATTATTGAGGTATCTGTTACCTAAAGGTTTGAAAAATATTCCATAGTTATATATCTGCAAGCTTGTATTTGTTACAAAGGAGTCATGTGTGTGAATATTAGGTAATAACCACTTGAGTGATGTGGAGATCAAAGTAAAGGAGGATTTTTTGTCCTTGTTAATTAGACTTTATCTTGTTAGAATCAGGAATTGGGAGTTATAGAGTTGGTTAGTTATTGATCTATTTTGATTCTGTAAGAAAAATATCTAACAAATTGGTGACTCTACTAGGGATAAGGATGAAATACTCTTGTTGATCTTTTCAAAAAATCTTTGGTATTTTAAAATTTAAATCAAATTTTAGATTGATTTTGCCCATCCAAGTCGCACTAACAAATTGGTGACTCTTCTGGGGAATTCTTAAAGTATTTTGAAATTAACCCAGAAAATATGATTTGTTGGAGAAGTGGAGGTTATAAGCTCATAGGAGCTAATCATTTGTTTCCCATTTCTAGACCAGTTCATGAAATTTAATCCCACACTTGTTGTGGGTGGCGAATCTATAAAATTTGGAGAATCCTAGTTGTTTTGTGCCAGTGTAAAATTGATATCAATTGTTATGTGAAGTTTATGATCAGCAATTTTAAGATGCATGTTTCCTTGCTTGGCTGAATCAATATTCAAATATGATTATAAGAAAGAGATTCAAGAAAAGAATTTGAAATTTATTTTAGATCTCTGAGAGTGAACAGCCTGAAAAGTGTTTTTATTTGCAGTAAATTGAAAGAAGATTGTGTGACTTTGCTAGTTGAAATTAGTTTCCAGAATTAAAAAGAATTTGCAAATAGCTCTTGTTATTTGAAAATTTTCCTCTACAAGGAGGTGTCCAATCTACGAGAAAAGAACTCGATGGAGCTACAAAAGAGGCTCTAGATCTGCCTTGTATCCAGTAAAGAAGAAGAAACACCAACAACTGCAAATTTTTGTCTAGGTAATCCTCTGTTTTTACAAAAAAGAAAAAGCCCCTTATAAAGTGAAGAAGTCACTAACTAAAAGGGACAATTGATCTAAAGGTTTGCATACTTCTTTTTTTTTAAGAGTTCATTTACCAAATCAGAAGTATGTTGTAGTTTTATGATGTCAATGGTTGTGTAAAGTCAGATAAAAAATTTGTCACAAGGACAGAATGTATTGTTGAGCAAGTGGTTAAAATGAAATTTCTAGATTTCATGGAGCAAGATATGTTTCCTAGATCTGAAATTTATCAGTGGGATCTTGAAATGTTAATATAGAAAAATATATTTTATTGATAAATAAAATAATCCAACACAAATGCATGTTGATTTTAAGATGTGAAATAGGAGAGAGAAATGTAGAGTCAACACTTTTTTTTATGAGAAGTTTCATAAAGCTTATAATGAGCTTCCAATGGGTGTTGATTTTCAAGAATCTACATATGTTGAAATATTTCTAGATCTTAGTATGCCTGAATCAGTCAGTTGGTCTGCATACCTTAGACAAGAGTGGATAGATTCGATTGAGAAATCAAAATCTGAAAATGTTGAGGATGCAAAATATGAGTCTAGTTATGTAGATGATATTGAGTCTAAAGGTGCTAGTTTTGTTGATTATGATGCTGAAATTGAAGTCTATGAACAGCAAGACAATGAAGATGAATCTGTAGCTGGAAATGTTCCTTCTAAGTTTGTAGACTCTTCTTTTTCTCAGCATAACAATGCAGATTTATTGTTTCAATTTGAAGAAGTTTTGTATGAACAACAAGAAGATGACTATGATGTGGATGTAAGTTTTTGTGGTGATTTATTTGTGCAAAATAAAACAATCCAAGAAATCTTAATCCTTGTTTCCAATGAGGAAGATGTATTCAGCACTGAGCAAGAGACCAAAGAAAGTTAGCAAGAATTCCAATGCCTGCTAAGTAGTGAGATAATCTCAGAACTCTTAGCTGCTGATTTTCAGAGATATGCTTTTAAATATGACTCTAGAATTTTATGCCAAATGGATATATGTTTTGATGAAGATGATGTTAGTGAGGGCGTGAAATGTGAAAAACATGTTGAGTTTCCTTCTCCTATTTTTGAAGCAAATGATATGCAAGTTAAGAGTACATATGATTGTGATGAATTTGTTGTTGTCATATATGATGAATATGAGGATTTATGTATTAGTGTGGATTTAGATTTTCATGAACCTAGTATTAGTGATTCTAGTTTAAGAAATGATGCTAAAGAAAGAGACAAATCTGAATGTGTGTTTTCATATTTACAAGTGATTAAAGAACCATTGATTGACAATGTTTTCTTATATTTAAAAGTTGTTGATAGAAGTATTGACCAGCAAGCTACCCCTGATTTTATGTAGTCAATTTTTTATTTTGAGATGTTCTACTTTAGTTTGCAAATTGCTATTACAAAAGAAGCTTGTTCTTTGGTGCAAACTAATGTTCAGTGTATGGACATTTCCAGCCATGAGAGTGAGCTGGAATGTTTCTTTTTTCAGCAAGATAGTGATAGTGAAGGGTGTGATATTTTGGTGTCACACAATGATCAACATTCACAGCGATTCGGTGACTTTGTTTTGCCAAGTGATGGTGAGTTTTATGATTATCTTTTGTTTGATATTTTGAAGGTGAATGGCAGTGCTTTTGATTAGACATATGGAAGAAATAGTTTCATCTTACCTTTGATGTATGGAGATGAGAATCATATGTTTGACAGATGTAAGAGTTGATTCTAATTTTGGGGCTTTGGGCCTTTTGTAAATAATTTCCTTGTATGTATAGTCACTTTCCTTTCAGTCGTGTGGTGTGTTTTCTTTCAGTAAGGGTTCCCAGTTTTTGAAAGGAGAAGAGAGAAGAAAAGATCTGATTTGAAATTTTGGGGTTGTCTTCTTCTACCAATGATTCTAAGGTTCTCTGCATGCCCACATGGGGCACGCGTGCTCAGTCAGAGCCACTTTTGGAACTCCAAAATTCCAGGTACATTTTAGAGTGACTATACTAAAATTTTCTCTAAGTGTAAGTTGCTGCCCTAAAAATATTTTGTGAGAAGCCAAGTTTGGATGCAAATAGCAAGTGACCTGATGTTTTTCATGAGATACCGCTTGGAGAGTGTGTTTATCACCTTTCATTTGGAAAATGTAATGGGTTTCATCTATTGGTTTTCATTTTTGATGTGTTTTAAAGGTAGTCATTTGGAAGTGGTTACACAAATCTCCACATTGCACTTATTCAGATTTTCCTAAGTGACCCACTTCGGAGGCTTATATCTAATGCCTGGTTGTTAGTCAAGACATAAGGGTTTTTGCATTGTTTTGTAGGCATGGAAATGAGTCTCTATCCCCATTTATAGACCCCTGTGAGCTCATTTGATAACTTTTCTTAAGTCATTCCATTTGCATTTTATTCTGGTTTACCAAGTGTGAAAATGCACATTTCTAAGTGCCTTACTTTGAGGTCCCACCATTTGTACCCAGATAAAGATATTGAAGAAGTGATTGTTCCCCTACATTGAAAACCTGGAATTGTACCCCTTTGAGAAGTTTCAGACCTTGGTCAATCTATTTGACCACTTTGCCTAGCTGATTCTAAATCCAATTTCTACATTTTATTGTGTTGCAGCTCAGAAACTATTTAAGTGTTGACTTTGCAAATTAATATCGGTTGATAAGTTCACCAACAGAGCAAGTTATTGAATTTTTGCATTCCTTGTTTGAAATTGAATCCATGTTCAAAGGTTCAGACTTTAAGAATCTCTTATGATAGGTTTGTGGAATCAGAATCAAAAGTGATTTCTACAGATCCCCAATGCTATATAGAATTAATTTTGCAGAGTTGCTCATTTTCTGTAGGTTGTAGCTTTATGTCAAGTGGTTGTCTTAGGATGCCAGTTATGGATTTATACTCTTTGTATCTGAATGTACTACCTGGATCAATGGTTGAGTCTTAGGATGTGGTTTGATATTTTTACAGAAGTGAATCTAAGGGTGGTTTGCACGTGTTTTGACAAGTGCATTTGTAGTTTGTGAAACTGGTAAACTTGAGAGTTTAAAATATCTAGCCTCAGGAAGCGTCATGAAAATATGTTTTTGAAGACTGTTAGTAAACATGAAATACTTCATATCTTCTGGATTTGATGGCCCCGGGAAATCTTTCAGTTGGTTTTTAAGGCCGGTTCCAAAAGCTAATTGTTGTTTATGTTGGCACTTTGTTGAAATGGTTAAATTTTGGGTTTTAATGGTCAAATGTGCTAAAACAAAGCTCCCGGACGAGTTTGGACATCCATCAAAGTTTGAAAATGTGGGGCATGAATGTAGGCATGTGATTATTTGACGGGTAGACCTCAATGAAGTGTGAGTGCAAAGAGAGTGGATTATGTGAATGACATGTCTACAAGAGTTGCATATGGATTATTTTAATTGGCATCATGAAGCCTTGAAGCCAATAAAATGGTAGGTATAAAACCAAATTCTACAACCATATAAAACATTGAGGCTTGTGCATTTTGAGACCAAGGTATTAGAATGAATTTAGAATAACTGAGAGGGAGGTGAATCATTTATCCTCAGGTCTAGATGTACAATCTTACACTTTATACCACTTTGAACAACTCAAATCTGCTCGGTAGCAATAGCATAAATCAACAACATACATATGCAATTTTACTGTTCAAATGTAATCAGCTTGCAGAAACTTAACAGTAAAACACAACATAAACATTCACAGAAGTTGACACTAGTATTTAACGTGGAAACCCAATATGGGAAAAACCACCAATAACATGCTATCAAGTTTTCACTCTTCTGAAGTGAGCTCTTTTAGGAGCTAACCCTGTTAAAGGTTACAAAACACATTGCTAAATGTGACTTGGTTAAAGGATTTAATCACCCTATTAGGAGTGGCCTTGTTAGAGGACTTAGAACATTCCACTTGAATGTCACCTTGATCAAAGGATTTATACAGTGACTGTTAGGTCAACCTGGTTAAAGGATTTTGACTAATACAATGGTTAAAAAGTGATCAGCAAGTGTGATCTGATACATACAACTTACTTTGCAAATCCATATCCAATTCAACTCTAATGCTAATTCACTGAGTGGCCTCCATTCTACTTCAATCTTCAGATCTGCTTGGAAATTTGTCAAGCAATCACTCTTTTAGCTCTCTGCTTCTCTGCTTAGCCTTCTCTGCTATATCATGCCAATCATTCAACTAACTATGAAATCCTCTTGCATACACTTCTTACACACTCACCATGAATAACCCCTTGAGGTTATCTTATACCTCTTCATCTAGGTTAGATAAAAAAATTTCCGCTTAATCAAGATCGTAGATCTTAGGTTAGGTCAAATCCAACGGATCTTTCCATCTTTACATTTAATTTACTTCTCCAAAGCAATCACTATTTAAATCTTGGATCCATGAATTAATTACAGTTACTTTTGCATTTAAATTGTGTGGACCAATCGTGCTTATCATTAATTAACTTTACATATCCCAATAAAATCAATTATGTCGATCAGACATCTCAAATCTCAACAATTACTAAAATACTAACGCTTGACCAACATTGTGTTCTTTCGCTCAGTCATCACTGGTTTCCTCGGCAATTTACTAGCACTCGGTCATCACAGACTTCGCTCGGCATAAACTGTTCTCAGTAAACTGTCATCAAAAGATAAACTACACATCACTTTGCCAATGTGCCAACTAATCAAATACCCTTGTGATTTCTCATAACTCAACCATTTCACTTGGTCTTCTTGTTATCCTTGCCTTCAAATCTTCTTCATTAATCAATAGATATGGTACTCAAATAGATAGCAATAGTCTAACCAGTTAAGGTTTGACATCAATGACAAAACAACAATTGTTTCCATTGTAGCTTTCCAACACAAGGAAATGTTGCACAATAAATAGAGAGATGTTTGCAACAGAGAGATGTTTGCAAAGGAAAGTATGCACCAAATACAAAAGGAGGTTTTAAAGTATTAAAACTAATGTTATTGGAAAATTCAAATGCAAATGAGAAAGGAGGACATTTAAAACATTCAAAACACATACCAAATAACAATTGGCAAGTGTAATTTAAACAAAGGGGCTGCAACACATTTTTGGAGGGTTGCACAGGAGCTCCAAAGCCTACACAATACTAAAACAATGATGAGAAGAAAATAAAGAAAGGACCCTACACAAGGCATGGAGGCTCTTCACTCAGGAAAAACAAATGGGAGTCCTATGCAATTTGAAGGAGGTTTCTCGCATGGTAACAAGGAGGAGGGCCTGCATTTAAAAATCAAAAACCAAAGCAGTTGTGTGGGCTATGGTAAAATAATGCAGCACAAAGTGGAAGCCAGCGTGGAAGGTAAAGAGTAAATCCCATGCCAAACATGACCCTATGTAGAAAATAAAGGAAGGAGTTGCGGAGAACATGGAGGATCCAGTGCATAATAGTTAAAACATTGAATTGGAAATGCAAGTTACAAATGCAGAAACCTGTGCAGGCATTTGATGAGGGAGCCCATGCATGGTTTTGTCTTTTCTAAAAACATTTGTAAAGTGCAAGGGAGGGCGTTAGAAATCCTGATCATAGCAATGTTTCACAGAGGGAAAAAGCATAAAGAAATCTATACAATGAAGGCAGAAGGCTACGCAGGTAGTTTTGGCAGGGGGATTTTAAAAATGGATTATCCCACATGCGTGGGCTTGTGAACTTTTAAGAGTATTTTTATGTTGTGACACCCATACTGTAATGTGAATAAGAACCAAGAGGCCCATTGGTGGGCCCCTTGGCTAGAGAAGTGTAGTATTTTGCGGGCCCCATAATTTTGGGCTCGATAAGAGCTAAGAATTTAAAACATGCAGAAGTTTAATCCCACATTGGTGATGCGAAAGAACTTTGATATGTATAAAAGGTAAAAGGAAAACATAGTGTACTATGAGATAGAGTAGGAGCCTCTCCACATGCGTGTAGGTAGTGCCTTGGGAATTGTTCACAATCAACCTATAGAAAAATTTGGTTTTGATCTGGCAGACAAGTGGCGCAGGGATTCGTGATGAGGATGTAGTTGACATGTGGCATTAGAGGTGCGATCGTGCACTGATGTCAGTAGGGTGCCTACTTGGATCACATAGTCACACAAGAGGCTGGATGGAGGGTGACATGGTGAACACATTGCAATAGGGCATGAAGTCACACAAGAAAACTGCAGTTAGGCAAAACCATCATCAATTTAGTGACTGGCAGTCAACTAACCACGCGTCAGGTCGCTAGATGCTAGCTGTTAAGTTAGAAACCTTATGCGATCACATGACTGGTAGTTATTTAAACACATGCTAGGTCACTAGATGCAAACAATTAAGTGTGTATCATTCTGAGATCATGCGCGAACCATCTGATTCAGATCTCGAACAAGGGCTTGTGTGCAATCTCCAAGTAAACCCAGTGTTAGTGAATTGTTTCAGAGATTCAGAGATACACTAGCCAAGATAAACCATGGTCAGAGCAGGGTCAAGGTTGAGTTTATTCATAGACTTAGATACTAAGGGTTGTCTCCAAGTCTCTACATCTAACAATGGTCAGCGAAATCTTTCTGAGACTTAGAGACTAGCTTATTTCCATATCTCCAAGTGAACCAAGGTTAGAGGCAGAGTTCTCAGGCCAGTTAATGAGAAGCAAATTAGAACATGCCAAGTGTCCAAATCTGGTGAATTTTGGGAAAAAAATGTATAAAAGAGAATTTCAAAGGCATAGAAATTTGTAGGATTTTAAGGGTAAAATTATTTAAAAAATCATAGTCTATGCAAGTATTAAAATTTGCATAAAAGGATATTCTATGTAAAATTGAGATAAATGTGCAACTTGAAGTATAGTCTTTTTCTATTGTCTACTGAAATATATTTTATTTCAAAACTTGAAAGAGATGCAATCATGGAGGATTTTCTTAGAGAATGAAATCAGATCTTGGAAAAGGCAAATAAAATCAGATCTTGGAAGAGACAAGTAGAATCAAATTTGTTGAAGAGGCAGATTGTGTAAGATATCAGATTTCTTTGAAGGAGAAGATATTTGTAGAATTTTCTTGCAAATAGATAGGTGATGGTTAGGGTTAATTTTGGGTTTCCTTCTTCTATATCTATCCCTCTTTTCTCTATTTTAAGGGTTCTTATTTTCTACTCTATTTTTGGGGCTCCTGATTCCGTTTAGTTTCTCTGCAAAATTTTAGAGTAGGTTCCAAGTGTGGTACCTCTATATATATTTTCCCTCTTCTATGCACATAGGGTGTTCTTGTATCTATTTGGTTTCATGGAAGAACATCATTGTAATACCTTGCTTATGAATGAAATTTAGTTTTTTTGTTGTGATATCAAGTTGTCTCCATTATGTTTCTTGAATCATAGAGAATAAAGCATTAAAGGTGTTTTACTCTTGTCTGTTGTTGATCAGCAATAGATTCATTTAATGAATGACTGTGATTTAAGATTTGTCTTCAAGTGTGTATGAGATGTGGTATTAAGGATATTCCAGACTTGTCTTTCAGTGGATGTTGATTAATGTATTTTCTATTCCATGGTCTCTTCCAAGGGGAGGATTAAATTCTTTGAGTAGGGAGTTGCATATTTGAATACACGGGTGTATTCAGAAGTAGGACTTGATTGGTAGGGTATGTCTTATGTAAGGCATATAGATATATCAGACTGTTCTATTTTTCTTTTTTCATGATCTCATTTGCAATGTTATGTTTGACTATGTTGCCCATTGGATAATGAATTGGTCTATGAAAGACTTGGGGTATTTTAGAGATCCATTAACCAAAACATCATTGAAAATAATTTCCCTTTCATGTTGTTAGGAGTTAGTATTGCTCTAGTTTTTAGACATACTCTATGCAAGTGGAATATTGCATAAGTCTTGACAAAATAGTGAGGTATCTATTACCTAAAGGTTTGAAAACTATTCCACAGTTATATATCTGCAAGCTTTTATTTGTTACAAAGGAGTCATGTGTGTGTAGATTAGGTAATACCCACCTAAGTGATGTGGAGCTCAAAGTGAAGGAGGATGTTTTATCCTTGTTAATTAGACTTTTTCTTGTTAGAATCAGGAGTTGGGAGTTATAGAGTTGGTTAGTTATTTATCTATTTTGATTCTGCAAGAAAAATCTCTAACATGTTCCAATCATCCCAAGTGGATAGTGTACCATGTGGAACAGTGGATATTTCATACAAGCTATTAAAGAAAGGACTTAAATTGGATGTATGTGAAATCTTGCTTAAACAATTAGAAGAAAATATGAACACAATCAGAAGAGAAAATACTAACACACTAAAGTTTGGTTCATTATTGGTATGTATTTTCTTCTATTGTCAAAATTCATTTCCCTCCACTGGAGATGTAGTTTGGATCCCCGACAGACCTATTCTTTATCAGATAAATGAGTATATATAGAGTTTAGGAGATAATTTTGATGCTATCATGTCTCAATATTTTCTAAATTTCCAAGAAAGATTGCATAAGAGGTATAGGATACCACCTCAACTAGTTGCAAAGTATCAAGATAATTTATGTTTTGAGGTTGACACTGAAACTTGTATTATCAAGGTTGTTGAGCCTAGAACCGAATGGATAAAATTGACAGGTTATGAACTAGATATAGATATCTGATCACAACAGACTGGAGAACTACTTGCTAAACATGTTGATCCCAAAGCTAAGGGTAATGACACATATGAAGAAGTTAAAGTAAGGAATAATAAAAACAAGTGATACCCAAGGCAGTCAAGAAAACAAGAAAGATGATTGATAATCTATCTAAGACATTAAGAGTGGATGAGACAAGTGCTAGAGACACAAATGTCGAGAAAGCTATTGTTGTTGCTGAAAAAAACTAGCACTTGTAACTTCACTAAGCATGAGAGGCATTGGAAGAAACACCAGATCTTTAGTGAAACCAAAGGAAAAGGTAATTGTAAAAATAGTTCAACCGAAAGGTAAAACTTAAAGGAGAACCCAAGGAGGTAAACCATACATAATCTTACGAAGAAATTTAATACTTGGAAAATATAGTGAGATTAAATTTGATGAGCCAGATAAATCTCTTATAGTGGCTCAGCTCTCACGAGCTCCACAAAGTCTTGATGAATTTTTGGAAGGATTGAAAGAATCAGGAGGACTCGGAGGATTTAGAATAGTAAATTATTTGAAGAGAAATGAAGAAGACAATAAAAACATAGAAGATTCAATTTTTGTGACATTAATGAGACATAGAGTGACTCCTATTGAGATTGCAGATAAGCTACCTGAAGAACTCTACAACAAAATTGATGCACATAGGAAGTATGCAATTAATGATAAGAAGGAAGTGAGAAAAAGATTTCTTGTGTATACTATTCCTGACCTAGCACCATTTGAGATTAAAGATGCATTGAAGATACATTCAAAGAAATTTTTGGTCAAGGGAAGATTCCTGAGGATAATGACTGGAGACCTACAATCAGTAGAGAAAGAAATTGATAAAAAATGGAGAGATATAGTTGATATATCTACTACCAAGAAACCTAATGCTATAAAGAATCAAACTAAAACCATCACTGAGAAAATAAAGGAAATCATACAACAAATAGATCCAATTGATCTTACCATTGATAATGCATAATTAATTATTGAAGATGTATCGAAAGATATTGATCCTACAAAGGAATTTTCAAAGGATGAAGATGTAATGGAGGTTCAAGTACTAGACACCAAGTACATGGATGTAGATGTTGCACCATTGCAGAGTACTGATTGCGTATTAGTACAAGTACAAAGTTATTCTACTATGCAGATTGGTACCACTGATGTTATACAAGATATGGCAATTGAGCAATAAATTGACACTGGTAATGTAAATGTTGACAAGCTAGAGGCTACCAAGACTAAACAAAAGAAGGATACTGAGTTGGAAGCTCCAATCAACACTAAAGGACAGAAGTTGAACACACCAATGACCAACACATAAAATGTTTAGAATGATCCCAAGCCACAAGATACAGGAAAAATAAATGTTGCAAGAATCAAAAAGAAAAGGCAAGGATACATAGAAAGAAGAATAAAAATATAATGAGGAAGTTAAAGTAGAGGAAATCATAGCCGGTCACCATTCTGAGTCACCAGATGCAACAATGGCATCACATTCTAAATTTTCTATTGGAGAGAGAAAATTGAGTAAGAAGAAAAAGAGTAAGAAAAGGAAGTAATTTGTTGATTTGAACAAGCTTGTCATTATAGCAGCAGGAGACCCTAACAAAATGAAGCCTAAGGAATTGGATATCTATGCCAAGCTAGTTAGAAGAAAACCTGAACAAGAAAAACTATTTCAGAAGAAGAAAAAGTTTGATATTCTACAAGATGTGAAAAAAAATTCCAAGAGATTTTTCCTAATGTTTTCATTGATAATTCCGAGCCACTATTAGACCAAGTTGGAACTTTAGTCAAACAAATCAAAGTACCAAACAAGGATATGATAGTTTACATGTTGAAGATTCACAAGACATCAATGGAGAAGAAATTGATGGAGGACCTACTGCAAAACATTGTTGTAGCAAAGGTAACTCTTTCTGAGTTATGTTCCAAAGTTGAAGAACATTTGTAGTCCATCAATTCATTATTTCAAAAAATCTGTATTCTTTCTAAATTTACCAAGGAAATTAAGGAGGCAGATATCGAGAAAGAGTTGACTGAGTAGCTTGCTAAGTTAACTACTGAGCCTGGAGAATTCCATACATGTTACTCAAAGATAGATGAACTCATGGAGTTCAACTCTCATTGAAACAAGAGGAAGACAAGATGATACTAGAGTTGCTTGAGTTGCAAGCACTAGTTATTCCTCACCTGCAATCAATGAAAATACACTTGAAGAAAGGAAAGGAACTAGCAAGTTTTCTATCGATTAGCACCCTAGATACTATAGTTGATCTATTGGCAAATATAAATGAACATATTGTGATATTAAAAAATCTTTGAGATACTTGGAAGACTGTACTGGCCAAATTGCAGTTGGTGTATAAACACATTTTTGATAGTTAAGTTTTATTGTTGAGACATTTTGTCAAAAAAGGGGGAAATATAGATAGTTATGAAAATTTAAATAAAAAAGTGAATAGAGTCAATACAAAATACAAAAATAAAATTATAAATGAGAAATAGAAAATAGGAGGAGAAGAGTTGTACATATTTTTTATAGAGAGTAACATCTGAGGGGGAGTTACTAAGTTTTGATGACTTTGAACTTTTTGTTAAAATGCTCAACTAATGTCAAAGGGGGAGATTGTTATCTCTATGATTATTTTGTTGTCATTAGTTTGGAAAAATTTATATGAGTCAAAAGATTCAATAGGTGAAAAGAAGAAAATAAAATATATGAGCAGTCGGTAATGTACACCGAGCAAGGCAGTGAAGTCGGTAAAGCACACAATACACTAAACTGAGAGCACATAGTATACCAAGCACTGAGCATGTATTAAGTCACCGATTTGATGGTTACCGAGTACAGAAGAGCAAGTCATCCGAGTGAGGAGAAGTTACTCTACTGAGTTACTTAATGGATTGTAAAGTGATAAGGATGCATTTAATACATTGACATAGTATTAATTGTGATTCTACAATGCACGATGATGAGTTTTTTACATGATCAATGATCTAAATAATTCAAAGAGAAGATCTAGGAAGCAGATTAAGCAGTTAATCAAAGATTGTTATTTCCAACAAAAACATCAAGTATCGAGGTAAAAACAACACAGTCACCGAGCGAAAAAGAAGAGCTAACAGTCAAAATAATTTATCAGGGACCTAACGCATAAGATTAAGAGGCAATAAATATTATACTTAAAGGATTATTTACCTAACAGAAGAGAAGAGAAGAAAAGAGAAGAGATAGTAGAGGAGTGACAATATAGAGAAGGCTGATATTATAAAAGGAGTTATATTGAAGAATAGAAATCATAGCAGAGTGCAACAAGATGATATTTTGCTACAGCAGAGCAAATCTGAGTAGTGTTACAGGTTTGAATTGAGGTAACACAATATTTCAGTGCATATAGAGTCTAATCAACATTTGTAATTGATGCATTATAGAAGACATTGATAAGTTGTTAATACTATTATATTGAGAGCTAGAAATCCCAATATTGGGTAGATCTTAACCAATCTGATATTTGTCAAACATTTAACAAGGTACATCTCTAAGTGTAGATATTGTAAAATCCTCTGACCAGGTAGACCTAACAAGTCTTTGTATACTCTTAAGTGGGTAAGCTATCAAAATGGCTAAACTATGTAAGCTCTAACTGAGGACCCTTTATACTGCAGTTAGTGAAGGTTGTGGGTGTCATCCCCACTGCAGGTTTTTCCTCTAACCAAGGATTTCTATGTAAAAAAAATCATGGAGTTATGAGTTCATTTACTTGAATGGTTTTATGTTATGTTTTATTTTTATTTCAAGTTATTGAATTCGGTAAACAGAAAGCAGCAGTATATGGTTATTCACGGTTTAAGTTATAAAAATTTTTTGGTATCTATTCACCCCTCCCATCTCAGTCCCAACTTTCCATAGTCATTCCAACGTGTACAAGAAGTGGAAGACAAGGAGGGTAAGTGCGACATCGTATGGATCTCCCGTGGAAGGGACTATGAATGCCTCCCCTCATCCTACACACACACACACACACACTAGACAACACTCATTCTAAATCATGATTGAGTTAGTATTTTTAGCTTCATAATAATATCATATTGAAATAAAAATGAACCATCGTCATTGATAATGTCATCATGTATATAAGAAAAAACTTGATTAAATATTCTAAGACTATAATTCATTAGGTGAAATTTTGGATCATTTACGAACTATCATTAGGATGAACATATTATCCAACATATTTTAAAAGCATCTCATCATTTAATCAAATAAGAGAAAAGACACAATTCATGTATGATTTCACTAGGGTATAAGCACCCATAATACACAGTATTACTAATTATTTATAAAATAAGGGTCGGATTGAATCCATAATATGATCTGTTGGTACTCCTAAATTTGGAACAAATTTAGAGTGACCATGTTAAATTTTTCAGTCAAGCAAAGTCAGTACCCTTGAAAAAATTGTGTGAGAAGGCTCAGTTGGAGTGCATGTAAAAGGTGCCCGGATGATTTTCACGAGATACAAATTTGGGAGAGGATTTAATGCCTTCCATTTGACATATGCAATGGGTCCCAGCTCCTGATTTTCAGTTCTGACATGTTTATGGAGTAGTCATTTTGAGGGGGTTACCTAATTCTGCATTTTGCTAAAGTGTCAATTTGCTGTCCGGAGCCTACTTTGCCTCTGAGTATCTTACACCCTATTGAGTTTCATAAGCCATCACTTTGGGAATGTGTTCCATGCATATCAAAGAGCTTATTTTTTAGACCTCATGTCATCCCGAATCCGTTTGATAGGTTTTCATACCTCCCAAAGTCGGTTGTTCATGAACTGTCTGCATTTTTGTCCTGCCTAGAAATCTGATTAGCCCATTTTGACATGTTATAACTTTTGACCAATTCATCCAATTGGGAAAATTCCTTTTGTACTGTGTTCCAGTGGTCACACACTCCATATGTTCCAGTCTGCAGATCTTTATGAAATCAGATGACAAGTTTTCAAGAACCATTCTGATAGTGATTAAATCTGATTTCCTGTGTTTTAAAATTCAGAATTGCTAAGTGACCCACTTTGAGCTTTTGAAAGTCTATACCTGGGTGAAAATTTTGGATAATTGAAGGTTGACCTGTATTATAGACCTAGGAATGAACTCCTTTCAAGATTCCCAAGCCTTGACCAATCTGGTTGATCACTTTTCTTTGCCGATTCCGAACCCGATTTCTGCATATTTACTGTGTTAAAATTCAGAAAGTGTTAAGGTGCTATTTTTGCGGATTTGTATCAGTTCAGAAGTTTCTTTCCAGAGGAAGGAAACTGAAGGGTCATGTTCCACATATGACATTCATTCAGGATCCAGAGGTTGGGTTTCTGGAGGATCTTTTTGATGACCCTATGAGTTCAGTTTCAAAGGCAGTTTGTTCAGTTTGCAGTGCGGAAAGCAGTTAAGTTTATGAAATGCCCTACTTTGCCAGTGAATAACTTTTGGCCGGTTGATTCTTTTGACGAATTTATTTTTGCATTGTCTTGAAAATTTGACATACTACTTCCAGTTCGGATTTGAGCCCCCTATTTATCCATTTGTCAGCCTTTTAAAATCAATTACGGCGTTTAAAAATCATTTTTTGATAGTATGTTTGTAGAATGGTCATTTTTGGGAAATGATAACTTTATGTCTGAAGGATATTTTCAGGAACCAATCAGGGAATCATTCTCATTGCATATCAATGTACTATTTGACTTCATGGAGAAGTTTTGGAGTATGATTTACTCATTTTGCAATGGTCGATCTTAAGGCGATTTATGCTGATTCAACATTTCGCACTTGCATAGTATTCTGGAAATGCAAAGTTTCATCAGTTGCATATTGTGCCGGAGACTGAATCTAAATGAGCCCTTTCACATGCATAGTCATTATACATGAATGAGTCTTCTTTACAAATGACGAGGTTAGATTACTTGTTTCCCTGAATTTTTAAGGCCAGTTGTGGGAGCCAATTGCCTTTTAAAGGTTCGAATTTGAAAAGGTATTTTTTAAGTTGTTTATTTAATGACAATTAAGATAGTTTGCATAATATATTTCACACTACATACATCATAGGAGATTATAAAGGGAAGATATGGATTATATGAACGAGGTGCATGGACTTTTAGAAGATTGTTTGTGAAAGTGCATCCGAGCTTGCATGATTTAGTTCCTGGACAACCAAAGAGCATAAGCAATGAGAAATTAGAAGGATTATCACATACTCCATTAATAGAAAGGGAACTATTTGAAGATGTTGTACTCATTTTCAAAGAGTCAGAAAATCAATGGTGAGCACATAATGTATTTATTGACAGGGCTCACAACGCCATTTCCAATGCAATGAAGGGGCCAAGGTGGAGTGTCAATGTGTAAACAGTGATAGAGATTTTTTAAAATGATAAGAAGTGTTGCCTGCGTTTTATATAAGGGAGTGTTTTTTTTATAGTTTATTAGCAAGTAGTGCCAATGCCAAAGTCTGCGCAGCATTTGTAACCAATTACTCACGTCATGGAAGTGGGAAAAGGGCACATGCTATTTTTGGGGCAGCCAATATTGATCTAATACCAATACCAAAGTCAGCGCAGCAACACAGACCAAATGTAAACCGTTTGACAAGCTGCTTCAAAGCTATTTGGAAACAAAGGCAGGCATTGTTAGAATCTGTGCAATATATGAGAGCAGTGTGCTCAGAGAAATGCATGGGGGGCAGCAAGAAGAGTCTGCCAACAGGTAGAGAAGGATTTAACGCCATTTTTTAAGGACATTTTGCACTTCAGTCATTAAAAATGTTGGCATATTAAACATAACAGGCTGCGCAGATTGGGGGGGAGCATTTTGCTGATTAAACATATCTTTCATAGCATGGGCTGCGCAGACAGAAGGAGTATCTGCAGTTTTTAAGCACTTTTAAATTGTAACTTGCATGATCAAGTGTTTGCGCAGACTGTTGTGAGGATTGTTTTGATGGTTTTGTTGTGAAATTTACATCTAGTGAATGCCATGCCAGTAGCAAGTATAGGAGGGGAGTTCATATTTTAAAAGCATTGAAGACAAATGACATTGCAAACATAGATTGCCAGGCAGACTGCGATAGGAATGGTGGAATGGTTTAAAGTTTTGAATATTTTTTAAAGTGAAATTTGCAAATATCACTCCACAGGAAGTGGTGCCCTGAGCATTAAAATAATTCTATGGTGTTTATTCGCAAGGGGATGTAGCCATTAAAGAGCAGTTTTGCTGGAAAAGCCCAAGATGATGAAAAACAGTGAGAAACTATGCATTTTCTTTGTCCCATATTCACTGTGTAGTGACGTTTTTTGGTCTTTATATAGTAAAACACTTACATCCAATGTAAAGAAGAAGCCCAGAGGCTTTGGGTGAGCTCTTAGGGGTTGGAGGAATGGAGACATAGGCCAAACCCAGTATTTTGAAGCAAATTTCAAAAATCACTTTGAAACCATGAGACATATATCCCACATTCACCCCACAGAGGCATAATGAAGACTTTATAAGCTAAAACACAAACATACAAATGTGAAGTAGAAAGAGGAAGCTATCCACGCGCGCACCCTCATCTGACTGCCTCGATTTCTATGTCCAAAAATGCAGGAGAACAAATTTTGATGAAAAAGGCAGAAGTTGTTGGTCGCGATGTCGCCAGATGTGCCCAGTCGCGATGTCGCCAGATGTGCCCAGTCGCGATGTCGCCAGAAGCCCCAGTCGCCCAGTCGGAAGACAGTTTGCAGTTAATCGCCAGATTGCTGAGACTTGGCGACTGACCGCTAGCGGTTAGTCGCGCAGTCGCCTGACGTCGCAGATAACCGCCGAGATTTGGCGACTAACCGCTAGCGGTTAGTCGCGAAGTAGCCAGAGGAGGAAGATGACTCTCGCGATAGGGAGTTAACTACTGGTCACCAGGTCGCTAGATTGAGTTAGCCGCTGGGTGCAGGTCGCCAGGTCACCCAAGAATGTAGCGAGAGGAGGAAAATGACTCGCGACTTAGAGACTGAGGTCGTCGCATGGTCGCCGGGTAAATTTAATGTTAAAATGAGTTGAGCATAGTTTTTAACAGCCAATGAGGGACTGCCACATGGTAGTGGGCCCACATGTGTGGCATAAAAAATAATTTCTTTTGAGGCAAATGGAAAAATCTTTATTTTTCTATAGTTCAACTATATGGAGAAATTGGAAAATTTATGCTCAGTTGCAAGCAGAGACCTGATTTTCAAACGGCTGTCCAGGGCTCAAATTTGGTCCAAAATATCAAGTATTATAGACCATTGGAATCATCTCGAGATGAAGAATCCATTTCTGCAGGTTATTTTTGCATAGCTCTCAGAGGAAAAAATTAGTATTCAGTTTTCTCTTCAGGGGTCATTAAGGACAAACAGGGCAGATGTATCCAGGAAACTATAGTAAATTCAGATTTGATTTCATTCTACTCATAATGGATGCAGATAGGGGTTTGATGTTTTCCAGTTAGAAGTGTCAGGATAAGTTTGCAAAGGCATGTATGTTGCAAAGAAATTAGATTTTGTTCTAGATGCATGAGTAGAGTTTCATCCGTGAATCAGATGGGGAATAAGATTGGATTTCCTTCCAGAAGCATGATAATATTGACTAAAGGAACAAGCAATGTCTGCAAACATTAAAGAGCATTGATGACAATTTAATGAAAAAATCAGATACTTTCAAAGGGAAAATGTGATAGATTTTCAGAGATATTTTGCAAATGGAATCAGATTGAAAACTTTTTCAGTGGGAAAAGGAAGAAGATTTGCAAAGGGATAATATCAGATATTTTCTCAGACAAGTGGAGTTGAAAATTGATTAATTCAATCAGATATTTTGAAAAGCAAGAAATGAGTGCAAATCAGATTTGAAAG